>JARQZK010005106.1:370000-377500 GCA_030704885.1 Cynegetis impunctata | reverse complement strand
TTAAATTCATATATTAAGATTAAATTCAAGGACGAATATTGTTTATAGCCTCGCGAATTTCCTATGCATAACTTAAATTCAAACAGTGAATCATTAAGATACTGAATCTAAATAAAATATTTTTTATTGTATTCCCAGAAGCCCTGATGAACAATTGAATAAAATTCGGAAGCTTGACTAGTGGATACACCCTTATTTATAAACTATTATTAAAACAGAATATATATATTTATATATATATATATATATATATATATATATATATATATATATATATATATATTTATATAAATATATATATTTATATATATATAATTATAATATATATATATATATATATATATATATATATATATATATATAAATATATATATATATATATATATATATATATATATATATATATATATATATATATATATATATATACAGTGCTTTCATGATGAAAGGAACAAATTCATTAAAAAATTAGGTTTCTATTTCATGTTAAAATCCTCGGACAGGTCGATTAGTATTTTTATTTGGGCAATTTTCGCAATAAAAATTTTGTATACAGGGTGTCTCATTCAAGAGCTATGGCTTTGTCATTAGTTTTTTTAAAGGTAATACCCTGTATATTATTTCACTTTACAATTCTACGATAAATTCTTATCACTTTTTGTGAACATACCATATGCCTCAACTTGATGGATTCCCAGATTATAACGGAGATAGTGGAGCACCTGGAGATTTAAAATGTGGATTAAAAGTACAAAAAAAAATTTAGGTAAACATTGTCATTAAATCTGAAGAATGAAATTTCACATGTACCATCTGAATTCAATCACTGGTGCTGTATAGTCCTCAGTTTTCACGTTTTTAACGCTCCAGGCACTACACTACTTCATTGTTTAAGAACATGCAATTACTTGAGAGAGAACGTATTGAAGTACTTATGATGACTGGTTTTGGAGATAGGGTGCGTTCACAAGAAGAAGTCTGCAATCTATTCAATGAAAATCATCCTGATCGTCCGCCAATTACTAGATCGACAGTCAGCAAAATTGAATCAAAATTCAGGAGATACGGCCACGTTAGAGATTTACCTAAAGGAAGACCACCGAGAGTATCTGAAGAAACAGTGCTGAACGTTCTACTAGAAACCCAAGATAACCCTCATACATCCATTACTACAATTTCCAATAATTTCAATTTATCAGTAGGGTCCGTGCATAAAATACTTAAGGTAAATAAGTATCATCCCTATAAAATTAAGCTGGTACATGAATTATTAGAAGACGATTTTGACCGCAGAGTACAGTTTTGTGAGCAGATTCTTGAAATTCATAATCAACATCTAAATTTCATTACAAACATAATTTTTTCTGATGAAGTCACCTTTACTTTAAATGGCCACGTCAACAGACAAAACTGTAGGTATTGGGCGACCGAGAATCCTCATTGGATGCAAGAATGCCACACACAGCGGCCTCAAAAAATTAATACATGGGCAGCGATTGTTCGAAATCGTATAGTTGGTCCCTATTTTTTTGAAGGAACACTAAACGGAGAGGACTACTTGAACTTTCTCCAGTTCGAACTCATTCCGGCTTTAGCTGTTTTGTTTCCTAACCCACAAGATCCTGACATACCTAATAACGAGATATGGTTTCAACAAGATGGGGCACCTCCTCACTATTCAATCGCTGTTCGACAATTTCTTGATGCAACTTCTCCCAACAGATGGATAGGACGGAGAGGTCCGATTGAGTGGCCGCCAAGATCACCGGACATAACCCCATTGGATTTTTTCTTATGGGGTTATTTGAAGTCTAAAGTTTATTTGAATAGACGAAATAATATTGATGATCTGAAAGAGAGAATCAGGCAGGAAATAAGACTTATCAGTCCAGAAGTAATTGAAAATGTGCAACGGGAAACATTGAATCGACTTCAAAAATGTCTCGAAGTAAACGGACAACAGATTGAACATAGTATGTAAAAATTAAATTAGTAATTACATTTGTGTGTTTTCATATCGTACCTCTCATTACCCACTATCTCCGTTTCTGGCAATCCATCGAGTTGAGGCATATGGTATGTTCACAAAAAGTGATAAGAATTTATCGTAGAATTGTAAAGTGAAATAATATACAGGGTATTACCTTTAAAAAAACTAATGACAAAGCCATAGCTCTTGAATGAGACACCCTGTATACAAAATTTTTATTGCGAAAAATGCCCAAATAAAAATACTAATCGACCTGTCCGAGGATTTTAACATGAAATAGAAACCTAATTTTTTAATGAATTTGTTCCTTTCATCATGAAAGCACTGTATATATATATATATATATATATATATATATATATATATATATATATATATATATATGTGTGTGTGTGTGTGTGTGTGTGTGTGTGTGTGTGTGTGTACACGCACAACGTATACACTTGAGTTATTTTTGCCTGTGCTGTATTTTAGCTTATTCATCTTGTATTTGAATACTGATATTTGAAAAATGATTTAATTGATATTTGCTAGTTTATTTTCCATCCCCCTCATATATATATATATATATATATATATATATATATATATATATATATATATATATATATATATATATGTATATATGTATATATATATATATATATATATATATATATATATATATATATTATATATATATTTATATATATATATATATATATATATATATATAACTTTTTGATAATAATTAGCAATAACAGGCTAGGTGTATCTAAAAAAACTCGATTTTATTAAAGTTGACGTTTCGCCACGACATTCGTGGCTAAGCCTAGAAATAGTTCACAGGCAACAACAATTCAAATATATATATACATATATATATATATATATATATATATATATATATATATATATATATATATATATATATATACTCAGTGAAGTTGGCACAACGCCGGAAAACATGATATTTGTGACTTTATTTGAGGTCATTTCAAATATAATATTTTAGGTTTCTTCGAATGTCTATATAAAGATAACAACAAAAACTTAATTAATTTTTTTAAAGCGTTTTCATTTCGAAATTGTCTTCTTTGCAAAATGATCTATGTATATAGCATGATGGTAACAACTTAATTTGAATGGTCTATTTATTCGCTTCTATAAGTTAAAGGTAGGCTGTGAAAAAAATTATAACATTTCACGTTGCTGAGAAGCTGATTTTGACGACTAAATCAACTTCCATTGACTTGGTGTTGTTGTTAACCTATGAGAATGGCTCGTTTTAAAGCTGTTTGTGATTAAACGAGAAAAGTGATCATTCACTTGCATTTGAAAGGCAAAAAAGCTCTCCAGATCGCTGAGTGTTAACAAATGGAGGTATACAGCTCGAAATATTATTAAATTGTTCAAAACAACTGAATCTGGCTCAAAAACCCAGAACTGGAAGTCGCCCTCGTTATTTATATACCAACTTAAGAGCCTCAAGAAGGATAATCAAGGAAAATCTGCGTGCTAATTTTAACGAATTGAGAATATTATAGTATCAGGCAACCACAAAAAAGTTTTCAAGAGCAACTTGTCACAGAGCTGTCCAAAACCTGGAATTTGAAACTAAAGCTTAAGCTTAAATTATTTTTTTCATTATCTTTTAATTTATTAGTTCTAGTCAAAAGATTAGCCTTTAGCGACAACGACTCAGAAGAAAAACAAACTAGCGTGGGCAAAAGAACACAAATTATGATCTCCGAACCAATGGAAATCCATTATTTGAAGTGATGAAGCCAGATTTTTCTGGTTATATAAGTACGTGTTGGTTTCGTGTCATAAGAACTGAAGAAGAAATATTTCAGAATGACTGTCTCAAGAAAAAAGTTAAGTTTCCGGCTTTTGTTATGATTTTGGGATCTATGTCAGCAAGTGCAGTGGAAAACTTACACTGTGTGGAAGGTATTATGAATGCTGATAAGTACATTAATGTGCTTCAAAATAACTCAACACCCCAAATTTAACAAATACGTTTAACCAATATTGAATGTATCTTCCAACAAGATGGTGCCGCTTGCCATAAAGTTGAAAAAGTAAAAGACTAGATGTTAGAAAACAATATTCCTGTTTTGAAATGGACGTCAAGTAGTCCAGATCTATCGCCGATTGAAAACTTGTGGCATATCATGAAGAAAAAGCTCCGATCGAAACCCGTCTTTGCGTTCCAGATTTGCGAACCAGTCTCCAAGAAATTTGGAACAGTTTTACTTCAGATGATTGCAAAACGTCAGCTTACACTATGCCAAGACGTATTAAAGCAGTAATCAGTCGAAAAGGCGATGTAACGCAGTGGTGATTTGCTGCTATTTTGTTTCGCTGATTTTTATTAATCGACAGCGTTTAGGATTTGTAAGATTTTTTTTTCTGTTACAAAAAAATGTATTATTCATGGCTAATATTAAATAAAAATATACATTTTAGTTTTCAATTCAATTTCATGAAAAACATCATTCAAGAATGTGAATAAATTAAATTAATTTGAAGAACACTGTACTGATTAGTCGATAACTGTTGCTTGCACAGATGTACTATTGCATGCAGATGTACTATTGGATATGTAAATCTTCGAATAATATAATAAAAATATATAGTGAACTTAACCTTTCATTGAAGAAACGCATTGAATAGAAAAAATTCAACTCCCAGTTCAATGTCAGACGGATCATATTGTGATCCATTATCGTTATGGCTTTGTGTGTTCATTGTGAATAAGGGCGAAGCTATAAATTCTTCCATAATTATGGCTATTGCCTGTTTGGGGATGGCATATTCACTGATGAATGACTGTGCCCTGTGAGGCTCATTTTAATTAAATAATACTTCTAGGCTTCGCAGACACGACGAATAAAATGAACAGTGGGGACCAACAACCAGCACGATTTATAATTTATGTAAACCTTATTAAGTTGTTCTCTCAACTCAATGAGGATATGAAGAAAAGAGACAAATATTCAACGATTCTAGTTCTTCTATTCAGATGAAGAAAGATCAGGATATATTGAAGCTCCGCAACAAAATGTAAATGTATGTTTCAACTACTTTACAATTTTCTTGGATATTTGATAAATTTCGGTAAAATTTGTCTGTACCGAAGTAAAATTTCAATTTCAGAATTTAAAAACCAAAAACAATATTCAATCTACTTCCTCAATACTAAGAATTGAGCATTCACTCATAGTTTTTCAATAATGCAAAAAGTTAATCTAAAATGGAGTATCAATGTACTTACATACTGAGAAGTTTGGATTTGATGACTTTGGACTCACCTGAAAAAAAGCTTATTAGTTAATTATGTACTTACAGTTTTACATATTTATTTCAATTTAACGGAGCATTTCATTTCAAATATAGCGCAGATGAAACTTATCTTTTTGTATTACAGATCATAAAATTAAATGAATAAATATATGGCAATACCTGTTCTTCAAATAAAAATAGAAGATACAGGAGTTTGTTAAATTTTGAAATTCTCGTATGCTGCCTAATATGGTCTCGAATTTTATTCTTGAATCTAAGTGAAACGTATTCATGTAATGTATTCCTATAATTCTAGTATACTGTTTTTACTTTCTACCATGTTGAGTACTAAAGAAAGAGGAATATATGAAGTATCTATTTTATGAGAGTTTATTGAAAAACCTCATCTTGAAATTAACTTACAGTCTTTGCATGACCAATGATTTGAACATGTCGTCCTTGAACAAGCTTAAGCATACCGGTTTTACATAGAATAAGTCCTTCCTAATTCTAAGTTCCGTTTCTGAATAAAACAGGCAGAATACCGTGATGAAAACGATTCAGTAAATTGCTTAAATCTTAGATATTACCATTACCTATAAAATACAGAGTTTATAACTTATGAAACAATATCGAAAGCACTTTCAGGAGTAATTAATGTTTAGAAATATTAAAATTTTCAGTTTTCAGACGAGTAATTACTCAAAAAATCTATTTCAGGTAGTACAAAACAGTTATTAAAAATGAGAAAAATCAAAATTCTCCAAAAATGAAAATATAAGATCCTACCCATTAATAAATAAACAACTGGAAACCGATTGTGATCAATTTTGAGCGCAATGTTTCTCTACTTACAGATAATATAAAATTTTCAGTAATCGATCTACACTTGAAGTTTAGTGTATATATATATATATATATATATATAAAAATATATTTATATATATATATATATATATATATATATATATATATATATATATATATATATATATATATATATATATATATATATATATATATATATATATATATATATATATATATATATATATATATATTATAATATAAAAATATATATATATATATCTATATATATATATATATATATATATATATATATATATATATATATGTCTATATAGTGACACTGGAGGTAGATTGGCTTCAGGTCAATCAGATAACAACAACATGATCCTAGTAAAACTTTTCTGGTTTTCGAGATATTGCCACTCTTACATTTGTTTTTTTTCAAAAATCTATACTTTTTGGTCATTTTCTCGCCAGTTTTGAATATAAATAAGTTCTAACTCATGGTTTTTTTTTCTTGTGCTATCATCAATATATGGTTGAGACAATCGACCTATCATTTCATTAAAAACTAGCTCGCTAACCTCAAGAAAATATCTAGTTGTTTCAATTTAATTTAAATCCGAAAACCTTAAGTAAAGTTTGACTATTTACTGTGAAAAAATATTGTACCAGACAGAATCAGCAAATAATCTTAAAAACTAGCCTATTTAATGCTCTTTCGAAAACGGTACAACATTTGTGATTTTTTCCTCTCAAAAGTCTAAAAATTCCAATTTTTGTCATTGAATTCGTGCTACTTGCGAAATACACTGCGCCGCAAATTGAAGGCATAGCTTAAATATTTTCTAAGTTTTGACTGAATATTTTCTCAGGCGGTGATCCGATATGAATAAATTTTTCACCAAATTGTAGCTCCGTTCTTTGAGAAAATGCAATAGTTATAAGATGATCAAAAAAATGAATAAACTTATTGTACAGGGTGTTTGAATAGCGACATGTTTTCTTCATCCAAGTTTACATCATTCTGCGGGCAATATCGGGTAGCTCAGGCAGAAAAAAAAATAGACGGTGTTATAATCGCATGTTTTCTGAGTAATTTGTTTTTTCAATCGTCTGTTTATCTTGAGCCACTCGAAAGATATTCATGTTTTTATAACCGCTCACACTTTTCAAAAGAAATTCATCAAAAATTTTCTGTTAATTTGCGAAGAAGGCTGTCTATACAAACACCGAGTATCCCGAATTGTTAGTCCTGTCAATCCAAGTGCAATGAAGGAGCTTCGAGGACCATACTAAACCCATGAATAAGGAATAAGCAGAAATAACTCTTTCTCTAGTGTAAACTACTGATAAGATCTAAGTTGATTGAGACAGCTATATACGGTTCTTGATTTGTAATGGTTTGCCATGTTACTATTGTGTGAAGGAAT
>JARQZK010005106.1:365000-367500 GCA_030704885.1 Cynegetis impunctata | reverse complement strand
TATAATTATGATATAAAAAAAAAACATTTCTGCTTCAAATTACGGATATGTCGTCAGACTTGGTGGGAAACACAATTTTATTTTTATTATCGTCTATTTGGACAGAATTCAAACTACCAAGCATCATTTAATACCTAACTGTATCTTATTAAAAACTGTAACACATTACAAATTTTGTTCGAAACGTTATCCACTGTTCCTAATGCACGCCCGACGCTTCTTTTTTACTTTTTTACAACCGATACGGTACCTAGCTAGTTATTATTTGAAATAGTTTTCTTTTTTTTTGAACAAAATGTGTGATTAGAGAACAGTTAGGTATGAAATGCTTAGTAGTTTAACTATTGTTCAAATGAACGATCATAAGATCACATTTTGTTCGCGAACAAAACAGAAAAATATTTCTGATTCAACAAATAACTAGATACCGTAACGGTTGAAGTAAGAAAGAGGTGTCGGGCGTGCATTAGAAACAAGTTAGAACAGATCGAACAAAACTTTTAACTAGAGAACAGTTAGGTGCAAAATTATTTTTAATTGTTTTTTTGTTCAAACCAACGATCATAGAAATAAAATTGTTTATACAATATCCATAATAAGAAGCAGTAGCGGTGATGGCTCAGGTGGCAATGCTCTCGACTAGCAATCGAGAGGACGTGGGTTCGACTCCCACGACAAACCAACAAATTTTCTATGACACCGCTACCGTGTTTCGGAGGACACGTTAAGCCGTCGGTCCCCCTGGGTTATTACGCCTCATTACTAACTACCTAAAACAGGGTTAAAGAGACAATCGGCGCCGGAATACCGCACATAATGTGTAGGCTCCCCGGCAATAATGCCATACGTTTATTTATTTTTATTTTATTAGAAGCAAAATGTTTTTTTAAACAATGTGTAGCACTCCGTTAGAATGGCTATTGAGTGAAGTTTCTAAAAAAAAATTAAGCTCTCAATTGTAGTTAATTTTTTCAACATTCAATTTTGAAGTTGATTTATTTTCACCAAATCACTAAGTTTGTGGGAAAAAAATCCCTTCGGTACTGTCAATATGAACAAAAACTATTTACTACTCGAACAAGCATACATTATAGAATATTGAACAAAAAATAGAGCTATACGACTGGAATGTTCACAATAAATTTTTTTAGTGAAAAATTTCTGATGATACAAATCATTGTGTCATGTATATTTCCTTATATAAAATAGGTAGGCTTGAGATTCATCATCTTAAGAGATGTTGAAATCAGTGAAAATATGTTATTTTGAAGCAAAAAAATTGTCACATTCCTACAAAATTATTAAACTGATTCCTATTCTTTTATACCTGCCTTCGCACACAATTGAGTCGTAATCCTATAATAAATCATTCTCGAAGATATTTTGTTTAATTTCAAATAAGAAAATTCATAACGACATCTTTTTTAATGTACACACTTCCTACCGAGTAGGTAGAGAATGTTAAAAACATCGATAAGCAAAAGAAGGTAGAGAGTGTCATATTGAATATGGTACATATATTTAATTTTATTCATGAAAACAATTTACATTTTAGGTTCCTAAGGCTATGGTCAGTGTATCTGTTAGAACGATAGGTCTAGTTGTCGCTAAGAAAAAACCTTTGTAACTCGAAAAGACATCCAAATGGCATTCGTTTCAGTGTACGGTACACACATCTGTGCTACATATTTTATCGAAGTAATTTTTTATTTTAGAATAAATCTAAAGCTAATCTGTTTTGATCTTATCACTTAACACACGCACAAACAGACAAACACACACACAGATATATATATATATATATATATATATATATATATATATATATATAAATATATATATATATATATATATATACATATATATATATATATATATATATATATATATATATATATATATATATATATATATATATATATACATACAGGATGCTTCGTATTCAAGGAATATGCTTAAGGCTGCAGCTGTTAACTGCAATACTCCCTCTGATAAATGTTGAAATGGAATAAAACAACTGCTCCGAATTTTTGTTATTTTATGATTTATTGAATGAAACGAGAAGACTAAACAAAATAAGAATTCGCCTTTGTCATTGATATATGCTAGTTTTTGTTCACTAGGTACTGTATTTACTTGTAGTATTCTATTAATAATAATTTGGTGGGTCAAGAGTTCTTTAATATATATATATATATATATATATATATATATATATATATATATATATATATATATATATATATATATATATATATATATATATATATATATATATATATATATATATATATATATTTTTATATATATATATATATATATATATATATATATATATATATATATATATATATATATATATATATATATAAAGGTTATATTGGGCACTCGGCAAAAGGGAGGCCAGATTTAAATCAACCAACCATTGGTCATGAACATCTATATTTCGGTCCTCAGTTTGGGACCTTCATCAAGATGATGTGACAAGTTGTGAAAATGG
>JARQZK010005106.1:337500-362500 GCA_030704885.1 Cynegetis impunctata | reverse complement strand
TATATATATATATATATATATTTTTATGTATATATATATATATTTATATATATTTATATTTATATATGTATATATGTATATATGTTTATATGTATATATGTATATATGTATATATGTATATATGTATATATTTATATATGTTTATATGTATATATGTATATATGTATATATGTATATATGTATATATTTATATATGTATATATGTATATATGTATATATGTATATATATATATGTATATATATATATATATATATATATATATATGTATATATGTATATGTGTATACATGTATACATATATAAACATATACGTATATTCGTATATGCGTATATACGTATATACGTATATATGTATATATGTATATATGTATATATGTATATTTGTATATAGGTATATATGTATATATGTATATATGTATGTATATATATATATATATATATATATATATATATATATATATATATATATATATGTATATATGTATATATGTATATATGTATATATATACCACATGAGCTTTTATTTGGGTTTATTTTCGAGGCAGAATGAAAATATCAAAATTTGGATCAGGTTTTCCAACCGCCGCCACTTTCACGTAGATATTTCAAATATATACCCTTCTCCTTCACAGATACTTGAGGAATTAATTAAACACCTAACATTTCACTCTCGTTCCATTACACACAACCCAAAATAGTTTCACATTGGCTGTCAGAAACGCTGACTGTATTGTATCCCACCAATCCAGTGAATGTTCCAAACCTGGAATATAGTTCACTCAATTGTTGCTCTGCAGCTACAATTGAGTGAACTATATTCCAGGTTTGACCTGACATACACCTTGTATAGTAGAAGTACTTGTGCTAGAATGAATTGAACCACATGCTGATGAGTCTACATTATAGTAACTAATTGATGTTCACGCCATGTCAAATGAATCCACACTGTAATGAAAAGAAGAAGAGTATTTTTTGAGTTTAACATGATTATATTTAGTGCTGAACATCTCTGGGTGCTGGAGGTTCTGGATCAATGTATTTTACTTTCATTGAAGTATATATTGTTTCCCGTGTTGTAGTAAAAAATGATTTACAAATACAATTTGTTTAGGTCAATCTGAAAAGTGATATTCCAATTATGAGTTGTTATCTCCAAGTATTTTATAAATCGATCATAAGTAGTTACCTACTTTGAAAAACTGAATGGTGAACCTCTTTAATTAACAGCGTTCAATGAAAAAAAGGGAGGAAATAGATTCCCCACTGCATTATCATTCAGAATATGCAGGCGCATATAAACAAGGAAAATTAAACTTCATATCCTTCGAACTGAATTTTCTATTTTAAAATAGAGAGCAACCAGAAAATCGAATTACAAAGAATAATAGATGAAGGAAAGAAAACTTTTATTCAAAACTAATGAAATTTCTGGTTGGAAAATTTTCTTGAAAGCTTTATTGGCTCGAATTTTTTTGTATTGCAGTAGGGGTTTTAACTTATCTAAGACAAAACCGAGAAGGAAGAAGTTGAAAACATTTTAAATTTATTCTGTTGGTACGCTTCTCCCTTCTAATTGCACAATTCGTGAATTTGAGTCGTTCGAATTTTCAATTGATTCTTTAGAACTAAATTTTTTTTCAAAGTTAGTTTGAAGACGGGTATATCTATTTATTTTTTTCATCGCATATTTATTCGGAGATTAGAAAAAAACTCAAGCTTGAAAGTAATAAATATATGCAATGAATGGGAAGTTTTGAGAAATATATAGAGTACCCTATGCCAGTTGTAGGAAGGTATATTTTGAATAACAGCCTATATTAAGCGATATTATAATACCTTAATTTAATAAAAAATTGGTGTGAGCTGACTATAAATTTTCTTCATTTGAAATATAATCATCTTGTGGAAGGACAGATCGTTTTTGAAGAATTTTGATAATATATTCTCTCCCGTGAAATTAAAGAAATTTGTTAATTTTTAATGGTTGTTAGCACAACTTGGGAAATGGGACAGGAAAGCTCATTGTTATGATAAATAGATGAAAGGTATGTACGTGAAACTTGGAAAATGAAACTGAGTTTAAATGAAAACGAGTAGATCGATTTGAAACTTGGAAATCTCATCTAGTAGAATTCATTTAACGTTCTCAAATAACACTTGGACGATCAACTGGATTTAGAGATATTACATCCACAAATTTAATATTTCTTCATATCTTTATGTCTGTTGTTGGCTTTGAATGAATTTCATGATCGATCAATTTTTCCAGAACGAGATTATTTTTTGTATATTCCATTGTGACATTTCCAACCATGAATCCAATGACTAACAAGGTATCAGACACTAGAAGGTATATAAACTTGATTATCGTCAAATAATGGTTATTTAAAAATTGAAGATGATACCTTGAATACTTCCAAATTCCATTTGATTGAAAAACTATAATTCCGAATAATCCTCATTTCATATTTTTATTTGGAAATACTAATTACGCAGTCATTTATATTCACTCTGGAGAAGTATCTCCGATTCAATATTGATTCAACAACAGAACAGGTTTGCTAATTGAAGATTTCACAGTAATTTAATCCTCAAATGATCTCGAATTCTTATTTTTTCTGAAAATTTTCAATTTTTCTAATGACGTCGAAATTGAACGGTATTTCTGTTGCCGAAGGGTTGAAGAGATTGATTTGATTATAGGCACTTAAACCTCGTTAAAAGCTCGTTAACCTTTCGTTAAAAAAATTCTATCCTGTGATGAATATCAAGTCTGATTTAATTTATACGGGGAAAGGTTAAGATGAAGCATATTTTATCCAATAGAGTTTCTCAATACTATAAGTATAGGTATAAAAATATGTTAGCTTAAGTTGGGTTTCTAGTATTCGGTTATAATTGAAATACTGAATAAATCTGTCTGTCGAAGTAAATATTGAATAATAAAAACAAAACAAGAGCTTCAGCTAGAAAAAAATTATAACACTAATATCTTTCATAGTTGGAAATGGTTGAATGAATGCATAAACCATGTTTTGTATTCACTTAATACTCCATGGATGATGAATCTATACAACTTGATAAAAAAATATGCCAAATTTTGTATTATTAAAGGCATAAACTACACAGCAAATATTCATATTTTATTAAATGAATATTGTTATATAAGAGGATTTTAGTATACGGAAACATTTCACAACAAAGACTGATGAAAAATGATCATGGTGAACAACACTGCGACGAGGCCTCGGTAGACCAGCGGTAAGGTGAACCGCCTTATACCGTTTGTAAACCGAGGATTGTGGGTTCGAGTCCCACCTCGCTCTTGGGTGTTGTGTATGTCCGGAATTTAGTGGTTATATATGATTGAAAATTGTTGGGTAATGTACATAGTTTACAAGCCCATTGGCCGTTCGGAACCGGCGTTAAACTGTAGGACCCTGGAGTTAAGAAAAAAAAACACTGCGACCACGTTGAGTGATATACTTCTTTTCCAAAATTAATTTCGTAATAAAAATATTGATAATTTGGGCATGATCAGTGATTGTTACCACCAAATTTACAGGTTTCTTACGTAGAAGGATATCCCTGATGTGCAGATAAAAAATGTGTAGATAAAAATATATTTACAATTATATATATATATATATATATATATATATATATATATATATATATATATATATATATATATATATATATATATATATATATATATATATATATATATATATATATATATATATATATATATATATATATATATATATATATATATATATATATATATATATATATGTATATATATATATATATATATATATATATATATATATATATATATATATATATATATATATATATATATATATATATATATATATATATATATATATATATATATATATATATATATATATATATATATATATATATATATATATATATATATATATATATATATATATATATATATATATATATATATATATATATATATATATATATATATATATATATGAACCACTTCCGCTCCTAATTGTTGAATTTTTATACATTGCAACAGTAATAATTCCTTAAATATCAAAACAGACTATAGTTCTACTCGAAAGTTAATGTGAATCTGTCATCCTAGAATAGTTTTCGATAAGACTAAGTAAACAGAACTGATTTATTATATACTTAACAAGTTAAGAGAAGAAGTTCTTTGCATGTATGTGACCAATTGAATTTCTGTTGATTTTAAGTATCGAAAATAGAAAAGTTTTCTTTGAATGAAAACATTGGTTACTCCTTTGGTATTGTGAAAACTTATTTACTCATAGTCGCATCAATGTCGCTAAACAATAGTTTGCTTTTTAATATTTGAAGCTGTTCCTCGTTACAAGATTTCGTTCGTTTATGCTTTGTGAGGTATGAGGAACTGAGTTCTTCGTTAAATTTTTTTTAGAATATCTATTCGCAGAAAGTTTATTATTGTTCATATTGTTATTGTAAACTTTTATGAGAAATTGAGTTCTCAACGTTTACCAAATGAAATGAATTAAATTTAAGAGTAGTGTATGTTGAAATAGAAATAATCGACAAAAACATTATTTTCCACATTGTCAACTGATGCAGACTTGGGTGTTATTTTGATTCATTCAATTTGAAAGTTTATATTTAAAATATGTATATTTCGCTCTTCGTTTTGAATAAGTGAATGAATACTTGATGAGATTAAAGTATTATAATATCGGTGAACAGCCACAGTGCTCATTTCATTAACATGAAATCGTGTATAATCATCTAGTTCATGAAATATTAAGAGAGTAAATGGATCTAATATTTGAAGAAAAACATTTCCGAAGAAAAGATGAGAAATGTCGTTGGACACCCGGTTAAGGTAGCGACGCGCGACTGCGACCATTCGACTACGCCACCATGGTCGCCTGTCTCGGGGTGACGCCTAGCCTTCCGTTGTCACTGACGCGACCGCGACATCGCCATTCTTTCAGCAGTTCTTTTGGGTGACAGTTGTGTTCTATCGCAGTACGATATATCTAACAATTTATCTGCAGCTAGGAAGAAAATTATTCAGCAGCTATTGGAGGAAAGTAAGAAAATAATAGTCCCCTTATGTTTCTATCAGAAAAGAGGTGAAGATTACTCAATTTTCACATCGCGGGAAGAAGGGGGTTAATTTCACACACGACATTTGAATTATAAAGAAGGAAAGTTCAATCAATATTCTAGGTTGAATCAAAAATAGTTTGATTTTGTACTCTGTTTAATACCTAAACCAAGAAAAAATGGCACATCAATAAACAAAAGCGTAGAAAAACGTTCAATATCTTGTCCGCGCGACACGGTCGCGGGATTTGTTTCGTTCTCCATATAAATTCATACTAAGTATAAGTGGGTCGCGAGACCCAGTCGAGGTCGCAGTCGCTAAGAATTGAATGCTAACTTTTGGAACGAAGTTCCATTCGCTATATTATGTAACAGGAACAATTGAATAAATTGGAGTAATCAATCAAATATCGTTTGAGAGTAATTGAATGAAGCTATAAATAAATGAAGACATGTAATTGTGATTAATATATCGTTTTTAAGTTATGAAAAACAAACACCTTATCAATAATTATTATAAGAATATAAAATGATTATGAAATCAATCAGTGTGTGCTTAGGAGTGATTAATTTGTGGTAACTAAAGTAGGACACATATGTTTGCCATTTAATTTTAGATGTAGGTATTTCGAAAAAATTAAGTGCTGTTATACCTTGTAAATTTTGTTGGGCAATTTTTCATTATCGAATTGAATTCATCCAAATGAAAATGTAACAATGGATCAAAGTTTTTATCAGAAAATTTAATGTTGAAATTGCTACTTCTTAGTTAAAAATAAAAAAAATTTTTCTTTATCTATTCACTCTAATACGTGATAATCATTATATGAATAAATAGTAGTATTCGTGAAACTTATTGTCAATTCTCCACTTCAACATTATCCATACTCTATTAATACAGTGATATTATACATTTTTATATTTATATAGAGTATCTTACTAAAATTTACACACTGGTACTCATCTGAATTCATCATAGCAAACCCCAACTTCTACTGAATCACTTTCACAATTCTTTCTTCGTTTATGAAATAACAACAATACGCATATAAGAACACAGCTTATCTCCACGCCTAGCAACAATTTCGTGACGGACACATTTTCATTCACCAAGTGTCCGGATTATCACATGCGAATAGAAAATTCGTTTGAATAATAAAGATGTATCAATTTTCTACCATCCCTTCTTCGTCGGGTAGAAAAACAGTTTGATCCTCCCAACAACTAATTAAATTTTAATATATTCATGGATGAGATTTTATGTGAATAGACAATTGAGCATATCCATTCAACTCAGATCACGATTGTATGTAAAGTTCCACTGACGGTTCATAAATATGTACGAGTAGGTTTAGAACTGAAAATTAATAAATACGGTGCCGTCTCGGTATCTACGCATATTTCCACCAATAAGAAAACCGGAAACGCGAGATGAGGGAATTTATTTGAAGAAAGCTTCGATCCTACGAGTAAAACGCCATATCGTATCATTAAGTCTAGAAAGTAAATAAAACTCTCACTTTTCAAATATAAATTTTCGTCCATTCTGCTGATTTCTACTTACATATTTCTTCTTCGCAAGAAAATCTTCGGCTATAGTGTAAACACTATTTACGACTGGAATGTTTCGGTAATGCTGTATTATTAACCCTTCAGTAGGCGCAGCTGGTCTAGGACACCGGGCGTAGTTAATACGGAAGTAATCGGGAAAGCCCGGTATTGTACGTCCGAGTACCTTCTCGTTTTATGGTCAGTTAGTCAGTTCTTGAAGCGGAGTGCAGTACTTTAGAAAACAGCAGAGCGAATTGAAAACCCGGTGCAGGACACCGTGTGCGCCCACTGAGGTAATATAAGAAATATATTCAAAAGGTTTTAAATTATAGAATTTGTTGTTATTTTAGGTATTGTAATTCAAATTCAAAATGAACTTCAACTACAAAAGAGATCAGCAGTGATTTTTGCGTGTTTTTGAAAAGAAAGACAAGAAGAATTTGATTATGAGGAGGAAATAACCGAAAACGGTTGTAGAAGAGAAATCTGAAGATAGCGATATAGAAGAAGAAATCGAAGGGAACGAAAGTGAGCAAACCGAAAATACTATTGGACCTCATATCATAGGGAAAGATAAAAGTGTATGTGAAACCTTTATGTGCAAATTACTATGGTTCTCATCCCTGATTTTTGTATTTCTTTTTTATGTTCCACGTACGTCTATGTATGGTTATTTTATTACTGGTTTAAATTTTTTTAGGGCTTTGAGTATATTGAAGATTCACTTTGAGGTCTGATTTATCAGAATTTTTTTTTAGTTATTGTTTTGCAATCGAAAATAAATATATAACCGTATTTGTGTAGTTTTTTTTAGACCCCTGATTGAAAATAATCTGAAAGTGATGTTGTCAAGCAAATATCATAAAATTGTAATAAAATGTTCAAAAAACTGTTTGAACAAAACACTCATTAGTTGTATCTCAAGTCTATTTCTCCAACCGGTCTCGTACACCGTGTGCGCCCACTGATGAACAAGTTCAACCTGCGCCTACCGAAGGGTTGAATAGGAATATTTTATACTAAGTGTTATTATTCTCGAAGAATATACTTAACAAGTTACATAATAATATATCAAAATTCTTGGTACTCAGTTTGAGTTGACGTTGTTACTGATGTCAATTTGACAGTGTTCTGCGGTGCTATGTACGGCTATGAGAATTGAGTGATTATCATTTTGAACGAACGGCGTTAGTACAACAGAGAGGACTTTTGAGTATAATTGTATTCAAAATATTCAAATACAATGAGTACTACATTCGCTTAAAATAACAAATTATAAAATGAACAGTTCTATCACAAAGTTTCATATATTTAAATAACTGAAAGTAAATGCACATGGGGTATGAATTTTCATCTTAAATTTTAGTTCTTTGATCTAAATGAAGACATACATTTCAACAGTTGCTAGTGATACCTTGTGCAACGCTGTTGTAACACCATCGAATTCCTGGTATTGCATGATAAAACTGTGAACAGCTGATTAAAAAAATTATTGAAAATTCAGCGAAAACCTCAGCACCTATCAGGATTCGAAGATTATTACTTCAGAACGACACTGAACGACAATGAAAAGCTTTTGTAACTAAGGTACAGTTTGAATGGCGAAAGTTTCACTTAGAAATACTGAAATTATTTCATTAACTCTGGAAGGGATTCTTGATAAAATCAAATTAGACAATTCAGATTTACATATCTCAAAAACAACCAAAAGTACAGCAATTCAAAAAATACATGTTCACACACTTTATACACCAACGTGAAACCATTTAAACACTTGAACAGCGGATTTGTTTAGCTTTCACAGTGGTATTTACTCAATTGAAATTCTGGTGAACCATACAACAGATCAATTTGAAAATTCAATGGAGGGCATAGTCGGACATTCTCTACCTAACTGAAATATTTTACCGAGATGCCAATGATATAAAAATCCAACAATAGTTCTATTATTTTCATTTTATAACCAACGCACATGTTCGGTAGTGCAACGATGGCAACAGCGCGTCAAGGGTTGTGTACCACTCGAGACTAACCCGAAGGTAGAGACAGTATCCGCCTGACAGCCACCGAGAAACTTTATAATTTAATACAGTCCACTTTTATTATTACAATTTTCATAAACCATCAGACTAGTGCATTTATGTATCACATTATCCTAATTATACAAGTTCATAAAATTAGAAGTTGTGTAAAATAAATTTAATCACCCCATTTCATGGTCCTTCGAGCCGGATACAAGTGCATTCTCCACCAGACACATTCAGATATTTCAATTTCCGATATCTGAATGTGTCTGGTTGAAAATGCACTTGTATCCGGCTCGAAGGACCATGAAATAGGGTGATTAAATTTATTTTACACAACTTCTAATTTTATGAACTTGTATAATTAGGATAATGTAATACAGAAATGCACCAGCCTGATGGTTTATAATAATTGTGATAATGATAGTGGACTGTAAAAAATTATAAGGTTTCTCAGTGGCTGTCAGGCGGATACTGTCTAACCAAATGGGCCATCTTCCTGCTCCACGAGTAACCCCCACCCGTGTGTTTTCTAATTGCGGTCTTGGCTATGCTGGACCCTTCCACTTGAAGGACGGCAAATACAGAAATCGAAAAATTCTGAAATGCTATGTTTGTATATTCGTGTGCTTATCTACAAAGGCGGTTCACATTGAACTTGCAAGTGAACTAACCACAGAAGCGTTCAAGCGTTTTGTATCTAGGCGAGGAATGTGTACCAATCTATATTCAGACAAAGGAACCAATTTTATTGGAGCGTACAATAATTTCAAGAAAATTTACGACATTTTATCCAGTGAGCCATTACAAAATTATTTCAGTAATAGCCAGATGCAATGGCACTTTATACCTGCTCGTTCTGCACATTTTGGTGGGTTATGGGAAGACGCCGTGAAATCCCTGAAATAAGGTAAGGTGTACCGCCTTGTACCGTTTGTAAACCGAGGATTGTGGGTTCGAGTCCCACCTTGTTTTTGGGTGTTGTGCATGTCCGGAATTTAGTGGTTCTATATATATGATTGAATTGTTGGGTAGTGTACATCGTTTACAAGCCCATTGGCCATTCGAAACCGGCGTTAAACTGTAGGTCCCTCGAGTTGAAAACACGGTGAAATCGAACCATTGAACTAATATAAATAGTTTTTATGCTAAAGCATTTTACATCCATAGTTATCAATATTGAATTATGACTCCAATTTTCATATGCTACTATATCGAACTGTAGATTAGCAGGAAGTTCTCACTAATCACTAATCTGCCATGTATGGCTCCTAGGAGCTGCCAATTCTAATAGTATAAAAATGGTTGAATAGGCCTTGGCAAGACCTTTCTAGTGATGTACCACACTTGATCTTTCATGGAGCAAGTCGATTTTGACACTTTATTATGAAATTTTTGGTACCATTAGATCGGCATAGCCTCTAGTTGTAAGGAATTTGATAGGGCCCTAGAGCATTCTTTATGGATACATTCTAGGAAGCTGCTGTGTATTGTGTCAAGGAACAACATGTAGACTTGGAACATATTTATCAGATAAATAATATGAGGGGTGAGTCACTTCGTCAGAAATGTCAAGAGGCAACAATCTACACCAAAATTAGTACTATATAGAAATGGTGTATAACTTGAACCATAGCTTCATGGGTGTCTATAATTTCGTAATTGAGCAGAACGCTGAAGTGATGAACACATCTGTATGTCTTCCGGAACTTTTTTGTCATAACTAGAGCACTCAGAGTTGTTTTAAGAGGAAACAACTGGGAACCGAAGAGTTAAAATATCATTCAATGTAAATATTTCTTTGATCAAAAATTACTAATCTATACGTATAGCTGTATCATCTACGCATGTCTCATGTATCTATCGATAATTTCATCTCAGTATAAATTCAATTAATATGGAGAATATGTCACTCCCAACACTGAAAGATTAAACGACTGTAATTACTGTATATTGAATTTCTGTTTCACAATAAAACTAAAATGGACACAGGACACAGCATATAAAGTAACGAAAACCAAAAATATGTGTATACGCATTTCTAATGTCATTTTCATAACTTTTACTCGTAACTCAAATATTGACTGAACTGAATGTATTAATGTTTAGATGCATTTATATGTACGTATTGATGACTTGATTTCTTGAAAAGGATTCAATTATGTTTCAAATAATGAACATGTGTCATTTATAATTTAAGATTATAAGATTTTCAAAGTAAAATTGATTGTGAAATATTTCAATAAATTCCGTATCTGGATATTCAGTATAAATTTTCAAGTTAAGTGAATCATAATAGAAACTCAGCTGAAAGCAAAGTGGCAAGTTGATGAAAAACCAAAATAATATTGAGTTTCGTCCATCCGTTTTAAATTTTTATCTTAGAAATCCTGCTTCAGCGAGAGTATCTTTGTTCTCAAAAGTTAGGTTAATCAATACTGCCATATGCCATGAGGCTCCTAGAACCTGTTAATCCTGATGAAATAGGTTTTGGCGAGGTCTTTCTTATAATGTGCCACTCTTGGTACTTCCATTCCTGGAGCAGGAGTGCCTTCCAAAGAGTAACTTTCGTGTGTCGGATGAATATTTTCCTATCTTGGATGAAATGCATCACGATGTTTATGGTATAGTAAGATCGGGCATGGCCTCTAAATGGACGGAAGTTGCGCTTGGCTGGCAGGTTTCTTCTGTTGACCCAAGGGTTTAAAAGAGTACTCTTATAGGTACTGCTCAGATAAATTATGTGTAACTATAGGCTATGAGTTTTATCTACCCGGAGTTCCGAGGTCAAACGACCGTAGGTTATTTTGGTATGTAGACCAGTAGGTCAGTGTCAAAGACAATAAGAGTGTTGTTGTATTTGATATTAGTTTGTAAACATACTGAAAGTGCTTAGCTAGCCAAGATTGGAACGATGATGTTATGCATAGACTTGTATATAAACAGGTGCATAACATAATATCGGGAGTTCTCCTATAGATCAGATAGACTTAGACTCTCGTCACACTGCCCGAGGGCTTAGCGATAAGTCTTTAGTCTATACTAATAAAGACCAAAGTATAGAATGAACCTTTGTATTATTTAGTACCCAGGACCAGTCATTACATGGCGATCCTGCCAGTTGTATTGTTGTAATTGAAGAAAGTGAAAGTAAGTGAATAAAATGGGAAGAAGAAGAAATGATCATCGACCATAAAAAGGCTGGTTGCTTCGCAGTTCCGGAGATGACGACCTAGGCCATCACGAGGACCGAACGAATGGGTATACTGGCTGTGAACGAGTTCCGCAGGCAGAGTGGAAGTCACAAACCACGATGTTGCAGGAAGTTAAGGTAGGATCTACCCTTTGTGTAAATGGCAGAGACATACGAGTTATGGACGTATAAATATGTGTGAAAATATGGAGTGAAATTGACATTGTTTTTTTTGTAAAAATGAAGGAAAAAGAGACATTATTTTTTAAGAAGAGACATTAATTTTTTATTATTATTTATTACATTCATGAATTTTTTTTTCTACGTTAAGTTTGAGTTAAATTATGACCTGACCTAAGTATTTCATTATTATTTTTTATCATTATTAATTCTATTATTATTTTATCATTATTAATTTTATTATTAGATTTAATTTTATTATGGGATTCCGTCTTTCATGCAATAATCGTAATTTAAGTTTAAGAGGGAATTTTTTTATGTATTTGAAATCATTGTGGATAATTATTATTATTCTTTTTTGGAACTATTCTTATTCAAGATTAAGGGAAATTTTTTTGTATGTATAGTGTGCAGTTAAAAAAATAATTAATCACTCGCTTTTGTGGCATTAAAATGAATATGGATTATATGACATTGATATTATTATTATTACATTGATATTATGATAACATTCGTATTTTGATGACATTGACCAGCATTGACTCACTATCGAATTACTATTGTATATATGAATAAATAGTTGATTTATTGAATGGATTTGGAGTCTTGCGGTCAAATAAGATTTATGAAGAATGTAATATATATGTCAAATATTTCGAAGCTAGAAATTTTTTTTTTATGATTATGAATATTTTGCATTTATTTATTATTTTTAGTTGAATCTTACTGAGACATTGACCTACTTCGGAAATTTTTAATTTTTTTGATTAATTGAATAATTTAAATCTTGTAATCAATTTTTATCTTAAATCAAATTGCTGATATTAGGCATCACAAGTGTTAATTATAAAAGTCAGAGAAATTTTTAAGAAATTGTAAACTGTTGCTCACCTGATGATACGCAAATAAGAAAATTAACTTATTATACTCGATGAAGCTCGAATATTTGAAGTTGTCAGAAGGGACAAAAATATGAAAATTTGAAAATTGTTTTTTAATAAAGTTTAAACTTTGAGCCCATTATCAAATGTAGGTACTGATAAAGCTGATTATAGCTTCCAAATTAGTGTGGTATAGATAATGTACAATTATTTAATGGTTAAAAGGAGAGAGCAATTTTATTAATAAGAGTGCGTATAAGACGCTCAGGGGATGGATTATGCCCCCTGCTAATGAATTATGATGAAAACATAATAATGAATTTTTACTGTAATTACGAGATGGAATCGTTAGTAAAATGAGATGAAACATATAATTTTTTTTATGCTATATATAGATAGCGACCACTTCTTAGTTAAGATGGATATGATAATGAAAAACGAAGAAAAATGGGAGAAAAGGAGAAAGAAAGTCAAAGAGAAAATGAAAAGTTATAAATTGAAGAAGGACAATATTGTGAGAAATACCAGGATTTTCTAGAGAGAAAGTTCAAAGGACTGGCTCAACCAATGGAAATAGAAGAAAAATGGTATCCTACAAGCAGCCAAAGACAGCTGCGGAGTATCAAAAATATCGAACATAATAACAAAGAAAACTGAATGAAGGACAAACAAATTAAAACTGAAAATAAAGGATACATAGAAGAAATATTTGGACACAAAAAAAAAGAAAGAAGATTATGAGGAATATAAAGAAAAAAAGACAAGAAGTAAAGGAGGAAGTCAAGAAAGCCAAACTAGAATCATGGACAAAATTTGGAGAAAAGATGACAAGGAACTATAGAGAGAATAAGAAACTATTTCACGGGGCAATAAAGCAAATGAAAAAGAAATAAAGAATATAACATATATGAACATAAAAGACAAGGAAGGAAACATAATAACGGAAGAAGTAGAAATAATGGAGAGATGGAGACAGCACTTCGAAGAACTGAAAAAAAAACAGATAAAACAAGAGAACGAGAAGTAATGATAGAATTACGAGAAATAGAGGAAATACAAGAAAATGAAGTTATAGAAGCAATTGAAAAATTGAAATTAGGAAAATCACCAAGAATAGACAACATAACACCTGAAATGACAAAATATATGGGCAGAGAAGGAAGAAGGATATTAAATGAAATCATGAATGATATAGTAAAACAAATAAGAATCTCATTGGAATGGAATATAGGAATCATACTACCGATACACAAAAAAGGAGATAAGATAAACTGCAACAACTATAGAGGAATAACGTTGACTAGTGTTCCGGGTAAGATTCTAGCCATGATAATAGGAAAAAGAATGAGAGATAAAATCGAACAAACAATAGATGACAGCCAATATGAATTTAGGAAGGAGAGTACCCAAGATTCAATATTTATTCTAAAGCAAATCAGTGAAAAACTAATAAGCAGACAAAGGGACATACATGTATGCTTTATAGACCTTGAAAAAACATTCGACCGAGTGAGAAGAGAAGACATATGGATAGTATTAGAAAACAAAGATGAATTGATAAAGGAATAATAAAAATAATAAAGACAATGTACAAAGATAACAGGAACATAGTAAGAACGAATAATGAAGAATCGAGGGAGTTTGAGACAATGATAGAGGTAAAGCAGGGATGTGTTCTCAGTCCGCTACTATTCGCACTGATTCTTGATGAAGCCATGAAAGAAGCAAGAAAAAAAAAATATGAGACCGCTGAAACTGGGATACTGGAAAATGGAACAAACACAGGTGACAGAGTTGATGTTCGCAGATGACACGGCAATATTGGCGGAGACAGAAAAGGATCTACAGCATAACATCGAAGTACTAGATAGGGAACTGTCCCAACTAGACATGAAGATAAACATAGGAAAACCGAAAAGCATGGGTATAGCCGGAGAAAACAAAAGACACAAAATCGAACTACATGGAAAACAGATTGAACAGGTGGAAAGCTTTAAATATTCGGGAGCAATAATTGAAAGAGACTGGAAAATAGACAATGAAATAAATGAAAGGTTGGGATAGACAGGAAAGCTATTCAATATGATGAAGAAAACTTTTTTTTGGTTGAAGAGAAATAGCAAAGAGATAAAAGTAGAAATATTAAAAAAAAAAACCGTAGTTTATGTACAGTAGCGAAACATGGACCATGACAGAAAAGCATAAAACAAGGATAAATGCTATGGGAATGAGATTATTGAGGAAAATCGAGAATAAAACAAGAAGGACAGAATAAGAAACGAAACATATAGACAAAATCTTAAGATAGAACCAATCAAAAAAAAATTATAATAATAGGACACTTAAGATGATTCGGACATGTGTGCCGTATGAAAGAAGACAGACTGACAAAAATGTATATGAAACAAGGGTAAGAGGTAAAAAATACTAGAGGAAAACCAAGAAAAACTTGGGATGACGGAATCAAGAAAGAGGCAGAAATAAAGGGAATTCCTTGGCAAGGAATAAAACAAAGTACGGAATACAAAGCCAAATGGAGAGAATTATATACCTAAAGGATATAAATTCAATGCCTTACACCAAACGGTAGAAAGGCAACCGATTAACTAAATAAGTAAATAAATAAATAAATATATAGATGAGTATATATAAATTTTTGTGGAGGAGTAGTGGTGCGACGATCTACAGCTATCCATTAGCTATGTTATTTAGAATTTTGGAAGCTGCCAAGAATAAATCATACACGGTATGTACTAATGTTGCAACACTCTACTACAGTAATCTAAATATTCGATCGGCATTGGCGCGAGACGAAATGTTGAGAATTTAAGAAGCTATTTGTAGAGAAGAATGGAATTAAAAACTCTCAACGATTAGAAAGGCATGGGAATATAATCAGTTTTAGGGACCTTAGTTATTATTATTATGGATATATATTTATATATTGATTTATGGTTAGTATTGTGGCTATGTATAGATGGGTTTATATTATGAATGAGACAAATGAAAGAGTCCACAAATTGAAGTGAAAGGTGATTTATGTATATTGAGTACCATGACTGAAATGAAATAATTATTAATATATCAAAAATATGGCGTATCATCACGAGAGTATAGGGACGTTATACAGCGCGTATAGAGACTGTACTTAAAATAAATTGTTTTAAAATTGTTATTGTAATTATACTTCCAGCACACTTCCAGGAATGGATATGGTAATTAAATCATTCCTATGAAATTGAAAAGAAAAAAAATCTTTTATTATAAATTTAGATGAAACAGAATTTTCTCGAGTAAGCTCAATAAAATTCTTTCAATTACCCCCGGTGGTGTGGTGCATGTAGACCAGTAGGTCAGTGTCAAAGACAATAAGAGTGTTGTTGTATTTGATATTAGATTGTAAACATACTGAAAGTGCTTAGCTAGCCAAGATTGGAACGATGATGTTATGCATAGACTTGTATATAAACAGGTGCATAACATAATATCGGGAGTTCTCCTATAGATCAGATAGACTTAGACTCTCGTCACGCTGCCCGAGGGCTTAGCGATAAGTCTATAGTCTATACTAATAAAGACCAAAGTATAGAATGAACCTTTGTATTATTTAGTACCCAGGACCAGTCATTACAGTCGCCGTTTCATCCCCACACTTGAGTCACTTCTTCAGGAATGACAAGAATCATGCAACTATATTCCACGGATTGTTCAACTATGTCATTTGTAACTTGAACCATATGTCCATTTATGTATATAAACCTCGTAATCGAATGCCGAGAACAATCACATCTGTATGCCCTCCGAATTTTCATCTATAGCTAGAGCAATATTTCTTTGATAAAACTTTACTAATGTATATGCCTAGCTGGAAGTTCCTTTTTCAGCATCTGTCGCATGCATTTATTTTTTTATTGTTCCGAGTATTTTGACGTAGTGAAAGAGAATACAAAATAGTGCAAATGAGAGTGCCACAAAATAATGTAGCTTAAATATAAAAATTTCGATAACTAGAGAACTAATTGAAAGCATATTTATGTAACATTTACTTAAGGTTTGAACAAAAAGGTTCCAGCACCCTGTTAGCTTAATATGAAAGTATTGCACTTTTTCATCTATTGCGCAACTTACTACAAGATAAAATGAAATTTTGCCACTCTTGTTGACGATAAAACCAAAAACTAATGAGAAGTTATAAATTAGACAGCATCAACAACTGGAAATTTATGTAAGCACACAATTTCTCTGCCTAAGAGCAGAAGTTTAGAGACGAAAAACGAATCTCGCGTCAAGATGAAACATTAAGAATTTCTGTTTCGCATGGAAGGGCACTAATTTGATTCGGGCGAAGGAATGAAATTCGCACAACTACCATTAAGATATTTTCTCTGCTGTCTTCGAGTTATGTTCTAATATTATAAGCTTTATTTAAAACATGTTCATGGAATGTATATATATATATATATATATATATATATATATATATATATATATATATATATATATATATATATATATATATATATATATATATATATATATATATATATATATATATATATATAGATTGAGAACCTCGCACTTTCAAATTTCATATTGAAGATATGTTTTATAGGAAAAGCGAATTAACAACAGATCGTAATTAGGAATTAGGATCGTAATTAGGAATTTCAATATTCCTCATACATCTTAATATAAATGAAACAAATTCATTTTGTCTAATTTCCACTTGCTTTTTAACAAAAGTACGAGCAAAAAACTTCTAATTCGATATGTACGCACTTATTTTATCCTACTTTTTTTAAAAGCATTTCTAGGAAAGAGCAAATGCTCATAAACCGAGATGGTTGCAATGAATGGCGGCTTTTCCTAGATTTAAACTAATGCAAGTAGTACCAAATCGAAAAATCTTTTGAGGATAGAGCGTTTTATAGATTTGCGCTTCGGTTCAGAAATTGATTCTAATAGATTGTTGTTCTTGTTGTTGAGATATGTACGGAAATTGATGTTTATTATCAGTTAACTTCTCATGACGAATGAGTCCTACCCCTGGTGGAAAAATTGAGTCAATATATGCAGAACACCTGCCGTGATCTGTAAAGAAGACAATCGCAAAGCTTCTTTCGATGTTCGAGAGACTGAAGGTTGAGGACGATTCATCTATTAGCTCCACTACATTTTTTTGAAATGAGCCAATTAGGTGCAAGAAGTGCATAAGTGCAGAACTCAAGCATGAGAGCAGTATTCCATTGTTGCCTTATGAGCAGTAATAGCTGCTTTGATGTAAACCGATTTTTAGCACGAAATCTTAAGCGATGTAGTTTATTGGCTCATTTATTTCGGTGTTCAGTAATTGAATATCGGTAAGGGCAGTTTTCCTGTAGAACCTGGTTGCCTATGTCTAGGTGGCATTAATAGTAACTTAGTCATTAGATCCTCAGTGGGAAATACGTTGATGGCCAAATGTAGATGATATGACAGGCCTCTTGTTGATGATGGGTGCTATTACAGTACTGTCATCAAGGTAACTTCTAGTTTTTTTTAGTCAAGTTTTGAAGAACCGTTGTTCATAACACATCATTGTTAGGGCAGACCTAAAGATCCACGCTCCAATACAAGCGGCTTTTGCCAAACTCGGTGTTTGCAGGGCTACTGTAAATGATTATAGATAACGCTTGTGCCGAGTGAGGTGATATAGATGAGTAGGTCGCTCATTCAACGATAATGTCGAAAACCACATTAATAATTCAACAACACTACCATATTCGATCATGTTTCATTCACCCTTTGTTAACTATCACATGTGGATAAATCACTTTCAGAAACAAGTAAGCTGTGTCAAATCGTATTAAAAAATCAGCACAAAATATACGTATGTTCGATATTTGAAATATTATTTATCAATTATTGCTATATATCCTTATGCTGAAGAATGTCTTATCGTATGATGATACGAAGACTTGAGAATAGATTATAAAACGTACTTTCTTCATGCTGATGGTAATGTGAAGTCAGAATTTTGAGGTACCTATATATAGTCGATACAAAAGATTTGGTAGATTACGAACAATTAAGTGCATATAAAATTATATCAGCCTTTATATTCACTCCGAAGAAATGAGGATATTATAAAAGTAAAATCACTGGTCAACTTTGAATTTTCGATGCAGGAAAGATAAAGCTATAAAAATAGAATTGACAATTTTCATCAATACATAACGAAAATAACCACATTGATAATTCAACAACACTACCATATTCGATCATGTTTCATTCACCCTTTGTTAACTATCACATGTGGATAAATCACTTTCAGAAACAAGTAAGCTGTGTCAAATCGTATTAAAAAATCAGCACAAAATATACGTATGTTCGATATTTGAAATATTATTTATCAATTATTGCTATATATCCTTATGCTGAAGAATGTCTTATCGTATGATGATACGAAGACTTGAGCAGGAAAGATAAAGCTATAAAAACAGAATTGACAATTTTCATCAATACATAACGAAAATAGGTCACAAAGTTCATAGAGAAGTATGGATATTTAAACCCAAAACACAATCAAATGAAACAGAATTCCTTATAGTATCTATCGATGTATCGTCTAAAAGTTGTTTTCATGGAAAAACTAAATAAAACAAAGATAAAGAGTTCCTCTTCGTAATGGAAAAAAGTTTTAT
Organism: Cynegetis impunctata; assembly: GCA_030704885.1. Lineage (NCBI taxonomy): Eukaryota > Metazoa > Arthropoda > Insecta > Coleoptera > Coccinellidae > Cynegetis > Cynegetis impunctata. The sequence continues at coordinate 342,876 of JARQZK010005106.1, read as the reverse complement.
ATATTCTTTCGAGTGGCTCTCATAGAGAAAACCAAGAAATGTCTTTCAAACGGCAAGATTTATTATCTTATCTTCATGTTCGCACGCTATTCATGCAAGCATTTCATGATATTTTATGCAAAGTTTTGGGGAATGATATAAGTTCAAATGGCCAGTATTCGATACAACGAAGAAACAAATCATCGCAAATCAAATCACGATTTCTAATAGACTCCAGAATTGACCGCTATGACTTTATATTTTGTAAGGTTTTTTATTAATGTGTTCACTTTCTAGTTCTTTTAATTGATGTGATGAACTGTGTCAAAAAAGTCAACAGTTTTTATCTCTCAACATATAAAAAAGGAAATTTTCTGTCAATAATTCACATACAGCTTCAGATACCTCATCAGTATTCCTGAAAAATTAAGTAACAATATTTTCAGATTTTAAGCCACTAAACAAGCCGAAACAATGTGTTAGATAAAACAATTATGACGTTACCACTAAAATTATATCATTCGCCTCTATGAATTTTGTAGGGTGCTATATTGATTATAGTTATGTGAAGAAACATCATCATTAAACCGTTACGGAGTAAATTCTCAAAAATATGAATATTTGTAAAACATTCATCGAAGTCCCAAACAATCAACTCAAATATGTAAGACAAGTTCCAAATAAACGTTTCTGGAAATAAAAAATGGCTTGACTTTCTGCGAGCTCAGTTAGATACTTTTCTATATTATTAACTCAGAAAGAAGCTGTACTTCATTCACCCAATTCATAATAAACTTGAGGCGTTACTGAAATGCCAGTATGGTACTTCACCCTTCAATTCATCTCTACATGATCCCACTGCCTATGTGAACGAATTGTAGAATATATACGAAGCAAAATGTCGTTCAGTGGAGCGAAATGAATTAAATTTATAGCAGATGGCTATGGAATCCAAACGCGTCACTTCAACCCAGGAGACAAATGATAGTAGGGTTAATAGGGAAGAAAGACATATTAATCATGCAAGTAGGGCTACGATTAGTATAATATTATTTTTGAAGGTAATTATATGCATCATTTTTGAAGGTAATTATATGAGATATTTGAAACTATGTGAAACACATATTCAAGCAAAAATTAATGATATTGATGCAAGAAAATCAGAAATCCATAATTTTGTTATTCTAATTTCAATAATTTGAAGTTTCACCTAATTAAAATAGAATTTACAAATCATTTGAAATTCATAATGCCATAAAACAATAGTTGAACTTAAAACTACCGTTTTAATTTATAACATGAGTAATCAGACAAATATAATTATAATGTGGATGTAAATGGCACTATTCAGTTAAATTCAATTAAAAATAACTCTTAACATCTATAGACAACTGAAAATGATTTATCAAAAGACCCAAACAAAATATAGTTTCATAGAAAATGATAATTCCAAAATTAGTTGAAAAGAAATGAATAACATAGGTAGGTGAAAGTTCTGTTATCGGCCATGAGTCATTTGAAAATATCAAATTTCTAATTGCAAGATTGTTCATAGCAGTCATAGCCCAAAACGTGCAACAATTCGTCTACTAGAGTGTAACTCAAATTTTGTTTATCAGTGTTGGATAATGTTGTTTGAGAACAAAAATAAGGAAATTTACGGTTGTCACTACATAGTGGCTAGAGGAAATACCATCAAAAACAGAAATAGTCTTTTAAATCGAACACCACATTAAATATTATTTATATGTCTATTACTCAGAAACAACTTATATCACTAGATAGTGAGATTCTTTTTTTATAAGCGATATTTTAGAGTAGGGACTCTACAGCAATTATAGTCTATTTCAATTCGTAATATAAAATAATTTTATTTTTAACACCTCAAAACTAGTTATGTGGTATCTCATAGGACTATTTTCATAACTACAATTAGAGAACGTATTTCCATGATTATTCAATTACCTTTGTAAATGCTTTTCCGAACTAGTCATAATATCAAGATAATTTGGCTCATAGTATTGCAATAATTATCATAAATATGGTTAATAATTTTTCTCAATATTTTTCTTTCATTCATATGTGAATTTGTATCACAGTAATGAAGGAAATAGTTGAGAAGAAGATATATTCTGATAACATAAGTAAAACTAAAGTAAACAATTTTTTTTGTTTTCAACTACAAAACGTACCAATGAATTGTGTTTATTCCACAAAAAGAACGAAAGAGCCTATAGAAATGAATCAGTTATTGTTAACATAGAAAAATATTCTATTATATTGGTTGGTTATATTTCTCAACATTTTGAGCGCTATGAGTGAATTTGTAGCATAACAATATGGAAAATCGTTGAAAAGTATATTCGGGTAATATATGTGAATGCTAAGTGAAAAACTTCGTTGGGTTGACAACCACAGAATGTTTCATGCATTGTATTCCATTTCAGGATCAAAGAATGAATAGGTGGAGCACAAATAAAATTCATCAGTTGTCACCGAAGATATATATTCACAGTTTGTGATTGTTGATCAAGTGTTCTGAGTAACACTGAGGTCAGAGTTTACACAATATGATCTACAATTTTTTCTTAGTCTGAAACAATAAAATGTGAAAAAAAAATTATATATATATATTGAACAATAGAAGCACAATCAATAATTAAGTGAAATCCCACAAGAATAATGCAATTCTTTCATTTGAAATTTAACTCTGAATGAAAAATTATGTATTAATTTGAATATTTCGGACAAAATCCACTGCACAAAGGTCATTCGTTCGACAACGTTATATTTCCTTTCTTTCAAATGTTTTTTTTTTTACATGTACCTAGCATAAATCTGAATGTCATGTACATAGAACAATACCCTCATTAAATTGCAGGTTAAAATGCAGAAACTATTGCTATTGTGAAGAACTCACCACCTTAAATTCATTAACCCTAATTTTTCGTCTTGTGACTATTTCTGTGGAGTATTTTCCACCTGCGTTAATTATGTGAATATTTCCCGAAGAAGCAAATTAGCTCCGAGTTCTGATTTATATTTCTTTTACTTATGGTTGGATGAAAATGATTTCAGTATTTTCTAAAGGATATTTTAATGACTTAAACATTCATATTAACATGTATGCTATATATAATATATATATATATAATATATATATATATATATATAAAATATATATATATATATATAAATATATATATATATATATATATATATATATATATATATATATATATATATATATATATATATATATATATTAAATGTATTATGAAATGTCACACAAAATGGATATTTTATTAGTTTTTGAAATTTAAGAGACAATCAGAAACAAAGAGTAGAGAGAACTAACAGGTAATTCGGTAAAATATTCATTAGTATTCAAAATTTGTTATTTTGTATTTATTTATCAGTATATAAAAAAGCAGAATATGCTTTTCATATTTTGTCTTTTTGATATTTTTTACGCGAAGAAATTGATTTCAGTACCCCTTATCATATAATCTGAAAATCATTACTTTGGGTAGTCAAAATGCTATTTAAATTTTCTGATATCGATGCTGAAATATAAAATCTGTTGAAATTGAAAAGAATTGTTTTGGTTCGCCGTAAATGATACGTGATGGATATTTCGAAACTATTGTATCAGTGGTTAGGTATCTACTAGTAGAAATCGGTACAATAAAGTATCTGCTATTCAATAAATCTGCCTAGTGGAGCTGAATAATGAATAATTAAGTCTCAACTTCACTAGCCAGTCACCAGGGGACATGATATATATATATATATATATATATATATATATATATACATACATATATATATATAAACATATATATATATATATATATATATATATATATATATATATATATATATATATATATATATATATATATATATAAATCAACATATATTCAAGTATATAGAATACGACAAGTGTTTGACATAAAATGATTCTGATCTCGTTTTCTAATTAAGAGAACATGAAAGACAGTGGAAATATCGTCACTTTTCGCTACGGCTACAGCTGGTTCATCTCTAAAATAAATTGTTTATATACAGAATAATCGCACGTGAACTTTGTCGGTTGTAACACGATTATTTCAATTAATTAACATTTTGTATGAATTTACTGTTTGTAGGAGAGTTAATTGCATTTCATATCCTAGATAAACTGAATTCGGAAAAAATTGTTCCTTGTGTAAGAATCCTTGGTGAAATTATCCCGATATTTATTGGAAAATTCGCTTTAAATAAATTCAGTATATTTGTTTCATATACCGACTAGAAAATATATGATTAAAACATTAAATTGAAGTATAGGCTACTTTTACTCAATAATTACTCCAGAAGAGTTTTTTCTAAATGTAACAACACTTTTGATTCGACACATCGTAATGAGCATATATCAATGAATTGAATACAATGCAACTAGGGTAAAAGTTTTATTTTCAGTCAGGTGAATAGAACGGTATCACCTCACATGCACGAAACTTCATTTATATATATATATATATATATATATATATATATATATATATATATATATATATATATATATATATATTTCTATCACCTAGAAGAAATAATTCAACTGCATCAAGCGGCTTATTTAAATTAGATGCAAAAACTGAGCGTACCTGAATTTGATACAATTAGAAAACCAACTTTTGTACCGGGATGCCTATTTTGTAATGAATGCACAATAAACATAAGTCATAAATAAATAACTTAATTACTCAAACAAGATTTCATATTACTATGGGGGGTTGCATACCTACATTAGATGGGTAATATTTTAATGAAGACACACCTTGTAACACTTCAGGGAAGTATTCAAATAGTTCAAATGATTTACATGAATAGGAGTTTCATAAATTTTAAATTAGTACAAAATATTTTTCCTATACAATTGTACATTATGTTTAATGATGGGCTATATCAAATTCTGGAATAATCATAAAGCTTTTCCAACCTCTGTTTACATTGTACAAAAACTATCTTATCTGTTATCACAATAGATATTCCTTCTCAAGAAATATTTTATATCGAAAATATTTCTCAAACTTGAGGAAAGTATGAAAACTGAAATCAATCGAGTTTTCTTTTAATAGATTCATTTTAAAAAACAATAGCTTTCGATATTAAAAATGTATTCGCGTAGTAACTAATTGCGACACAATAAGCAAGTGAAATATGTTTAATAAATTTCTTAGTAGTGAATATCTATACTTTACGAGTTAAAATTATTATAAGTTACAAGTTTCCAAGGTACTCCTTGTAGATCCAATTCTAGCACAATTCCAAAGTTCTTTTCGTCTACAACCACTCGGTAACGCCTCAATGACAAATTAATACCCAAACACTTTCGAACCAATCAAAACGAAA
>JARQZK010005106.1:230000-332500 GCA_030704885.1 Cynegetis impunctata | reverse complement strand
CAAAATTGGAAGTTCAGGATGTGATCCAGAAGTATAATAATTTAGGATAATTTCTTGCCTATAAAATCGACCAGAAGAAGAAACAGAAAATTTCAATCATTTCATACATAAATGTTAAAATATTTTCACATTTGAATTATTCGTATTTTTGGTCAACTATTTGTTTCATTGAAATTTCATCCATTCATGAAATAAGCGATAAATTGGAAACAATCTCTCATTTTGATTTATTTGTACAGTAATATGCAAGCAATTTTTTCATCTCTTGAGAGAACAGATTTACATTCCCAAACATTTTTAATTCAATGAGAATTGCTACGAAATTCTGGAAATGAGTATACACTAGGTAAATTGGTTTTTCTAGCTTACAATCAGAATGTAGAATGCAGAATTTAAATACTGCACTATCGAATATTCGATACAGATTTTCATGTATAGCGTATGTAATGAAATTATGGATAGGGAATACGAACTACACACCTAGTCAATTCTGAATAGAAACACGTATGAAATTATTTCAGTAGATTGAAACTCTGATGAAAATTATTATTGCGATACACCAGATCTATATGTCCATGTGATGTTTCCTTCAAAACAAAACTGTTCTTTCAATTTTATTCCATGACACTAGTATATAGATAGAAATTAGCAAAGATGATATAACGAATATTGTTCTCAATTACTTCTTGTCATTCCAAAGAATTTTCCTTGACCATTCCTGAAACAGAAAATAAATCGAACATCTACGAAGCACTGAAAGGTTGATCACGCACGTCAACCCAAATCAGCCATGCTTTGGAATTTCCAATTTCAATGAAATAGAAAGAATTAAATTGAATTCAGCAATGATTTTCTCCTACTTTTAGTTATATTAAATTTTTACGACGTACCTGCGGAAAGAACTAAAAATGTCAGAGTGTAGAAGTTAAACCAGAAAAGTTCAAATTCGAGTTCAAGAAATCAAAATAATATAATTTACTAACTGAAAATAAATTTTTTGTATTGATTAATTTTTTTTTCTACTTCTTGAATCAATTTTCAATCTAGGTTCTAAACTGTGAATTATTTCATGGATGATAGAAGAAATGATATATATATATATATATATATATAGCTCATCATTATTATCACATAGCCGTAGAAAAAAAAGAGATATTCAACCATTAGAAACAAAAAACAATCTTGACTTTGAATTTTAAATTATTTTATTGGTTAAAATCTCGATAATTGAAGAGCACAAAATAAAAATAATAAATTGATAACTACCTACTGAAAAATTTGAAAACATTTATGAGATTTAGTCCCAGCAATTATTATTAGCACTTGCCCATGAGAAAAGGAAGTGTTATTTGACAATAAGAAACCAATAACAAATGAACTGCGTGAATGAGTCCATGGTTTGAGTAATCCTCATTCACACAATATCGGTGAGATTGCAAATAAAGCCAATTTCAGACCTATATACAATTGTTTCAAACGTATTCAAGATCATCAGTGTGTTTTCTATAAAAAAATACATAGTGTCTGCCGTACTATAGTTATAGACGTAGTTTTCAACTACCCAATTTGTTTATGTTAACACGTTGACATGTAGAATAATAGTTTCTTCGAATACTTTCCATATTAATCCACTGTTCGCGCTTACGTTTTAGCAATTGCTAGTATTAGTTGTCGTAGTTTATAGTAGAGAACAAGAAGGTATGAAATTAATTAGATTGAAAATACTATCTCTATCGCTTCTCAGATAAAGTTATAAATCATGTATATATTACCCACGATTATGGTGTATACGTATAGTTCACAGTGTTGAGACTTCTAACAATGTTTGTAAGTTATATGATACTCGTAACTTTAAGTTGTCTAGATTTGTAAAATTTGTAAAAATTTTTGATCAAAAGAGTATATGTTATATATATATATATATATATATATATATATATATATATATATATATATATATATATATATATATATATATATATATATCTCATTGGAATAAAGTTAGAGTGCTCTGTAATTCAATAATTTATATACAACTCATTTGAATGAATGTGCTGTGTGCGGACAAATAGACAATGGCTTTTTAGGATATTTGAAATGGTGTTCAATTCTGAAAAATTAACTGAAATAATTTTCGTTATTTAAAATTATATAATTCATCGGAATTTTAACACAAAACCCGAAATTTTTGAAATAATTATTGATTTGATCTGTTTACGTTGATGACAAAATCCGCAAATGCTCGGCCTAGTATAATCTGCTTTGAGCAAATTCAGAAAAAAATTCTCCTGTGCTTCGAATCGATCTACTCAACATACCAAAATAGATAAAAAAGATCGAATAGCTCTTTGGCTTCTTCGCTAAACTGCCAAACGTTGCAAGACTATTCGCAATCCTCAGTGAATTGGACCCAGCTTCGCAGACTCAAAGACTTCTTCTGTTCGCGGCTTCAGTCAGGAAAATAACCTTTTACTCCTACATTGTACATAAGGCTGTGCTTATCCTTTGTTTCTGATTTTGCTTCTGCACATTGCTTTTATACTTAGCTTTTGCGAAACTGGTTCCAATTCACCCAGGATGGAGAGAGGTTTTGTGATTTTCATTGCGTTACGATAGCTTTCGACATATCTGAATTTCATAAGAATTATAAGTAAGTAAGTATTTAATTTGCTATAGTTTATTTAACCAACTAATATACTCTATTATTTTGAATATTTAATATAATCATTGCCAATATCTATAGATTTTGTCCATATTATATCAAATTTCTCATTATTTTCATATAGAATGAAAGACTGTTCTACAGATATCTATTTGAACATGCTACTTTTCGAATGAACGCGATAAGAGATTGAAAAAAATTTGATGATCAATCATAGTTTTTTTTTTTTTTTACTCGAGGGACCTACAGTTTAACGCCGGTTCCGAACGGCCAATGGGCTTGTAAACTATGTACATATGGGTGGGACTCGAACCCACAATCCTCGGGTTCGAGTCATATTTAGCTAACATTTATAATATTATTTTATGAATAAATTACCTTATGAATAATAGTATATTATTCAACGAGCACAAAATGATAGCTATTTTTCACTCGGGTGAATTGCGACACTCGCTTGCAGCTCGTGTCTGTCGTGTCGCAATTCACCCGAGTGAAAAATTGTAATTTTGTGCGAGTAGAATACTATACTTTGTCCACGACTTCCTCGAAAAAATTAGTAATAATCTGCATTTTCAACAATAAAAATAGTTCATCAATCAAAAGCGTTGACATAACATTTTCTGTGTTCACTGAAAACTGCATACTCACGTAAACGTCAATTATTTCACTTTTCATCGATTCCATTCCTTTCTTTCACTCTGATAAAAATGAAATAGATAGGTAATTTATTAGAGTAAATATTCAATAAGTTGGGCATTATATTAAATATTAGTTTGATAATTTGCCTAAAAGTTATCTTAGTTACATAAAACCTAAAAATCTAATAACAATACTATCCTAACAATGTGAATGATAGTCTCAAGTTTGGACATACGTTTTGAGTGTGACGTCATGCAGTGTATAATAAACCATTATACACACTACTGAATAATAGGTATAATTGTACTTCAGGAAGCACACGTATAATGAATGATTTATAGTACAGTCGTGGACAAAAACATTTAAAGAAACATGGAATTACAGAGGATTTCAAAATATATGTATATGATATATATATATATATATATATATATATATATATATATATATATATATATATATATATATATATATATATATATATATATATATATATCATATTCATATATTCTGAAATCCTCTGTAATTCCATGTTTCTTTAAATGCTTTTATTTACAAGGTAATTTATAAATAAAATCATATTATAAATGTTAGCTAAATATACCTGTGATAGATCATCAAATTTCTTCAATCTCTTATCGCGTTCATTCGAAAGGTAGCATGTTCAAATAGATATCTATAGAACAGTCTTTCATTCTATATGAAAATAATGAGAAATTTGATATAATATGGACAAAATCTATAGATATTGGCAATGATTATATCAAATATTCAAAAATAATTGAGTATATTAGTTGGTCCAATAAACTATAGCTAATTACATACTGATATTTAGGATTTTTCTATTTGCTACCCACCATGTGCTAATAGTAATATTACATACTAGCAGAAGTGGCCGCAATAAATTGCAATCGAAATCCAACTTAGAAATGAAGGTATGAAATTTTAGATACCTTATTGGATGAAATAGTATACAAATATTTGAATAGCTTCCATGTCCAAAATTTCCAGTATCTGCCATATTACCTACTATGGATTTCTCTATCAAATAACTAATTTACTTAGAGTTTACTCGACAGAATTTCATTGTATATTTCATCAAAAACTAAGTGATACAAATATTTGTTCTACAAATAAATTCGCATAAGCTATTAAACGAAAGTGTCCTATTTCTACAATTTTCCGCAGGATAATACTAATGAATTATTCTAGAAAAAGCCTCAACTCCAATCTTACTATTCAACTTCAACTCTAGCTATTTTTTCTTGTTACAATAATTCGTAATCTTGAAAGGGCAGAGAGACATCGATACAATAATCACTGATAATGACAATGCTATTGTTACGTTGCTATTGTTCCTTGTTCGGGATGATGTATTCGACCTTAATTTTTTTTACCTTATTTCTTCTGTTGTATGAAATTATAAATTACAGAGTTTCATTTCAAGAAGCACAATTTCATAAGATAGATACAAAGGAAATTTGATTTCAATATATTCACAATAACAAAATAGTTAATGTAATTGCAATTGCACATATATCATATATATATATATATATATATATATATATATATATATATATATATATATATATATATATATATATATATATATATATATATATATATATATATATATATATATATATATATATATATTATATATATATATATATATATATATATATATATATATATATATATATATATATATATATATACAGAGTTGCGATAAAGTATGGAACCAAGTAAATATCTTTCGAACGAAAAGGAGAATATTTATGAAATTTTGCAGCAAAATGCATCTGATGTATGATTTTTTGTTGATAATATACTTCCGGTTGTACCGGAAATAGACCCTAAGTCGCTTATTTCAAATGGGATACCCTATATATTATTACATTTTTGGATTCTACTTAAGATTCTAGGCAGATTTTATGCATTATGTCCTATACCTAAGTCTAAGCGTTTTTGACATATTTAGGTTTTTATGTCAAAAACGACGATTGCAAGTCCTAATATAATTATCAGTTGTTCCTATAAGGAAGCCTTTTTTATTACTTTGGGTTAGATTCCTTGTTCAAAATGACCTACTTTATTAGATTTTTTATAATATTTGGATAACTAGTCATACAGGGTGTGCAAAAAATAAGATCTAAAATGAGATTGAGAAAACTGACAAAATTCAATTCAACTTCTTTTGAGTTTTTCACATTACCGTAAAAAAAAGTTCAGATAAACAAATTGATGTTGTGTGTATGCATATGTAGTAAGTAATAAACGAGTACGATCTCAAATACGATCGTGGCTATCCTAGATCTAATTGTTTAACGATTGAATGCAAAATCGCCATAAAAAATATTAAATTGGCAATTTTTCGAAAACTTCAAATTTTAGGTGAGGATAACCTCATACAAAGTTACGTTCTTTTTAAATGCTTAATACTACAGAATGAAGAAAATGGGGGGTTACCATTTGAAAAAATTGATTTTTGTCAGTTTTCTCAATCTCATTTTAGATCTTATTTTTTGCACACCCAGTATAACTAGTTATCCAAATATTATTCAAAATCAATTAAAGTGGGTCCTTTTCAACAAGGAATCTAACCCAAAGTAAGTAAAAAAGGCTTCCTTATAGGAACAATTGATAATTATATTAGGGCTTGCAATCGTCGTTTTTGACATAAAAACCTAAATATGTCAAAAACGCTTAGACTTAGGTATAGGACATGATGCATAGAATCTGCCTAGAATCTTAAGTAGAATCCAAAAATGTAATAATATATAGGGTATTCCATTTAAAATAAGCGACCTAAGGTCTATTTTCGGTACAACCGGAAGTATATTATCAACAAAAAATCATAAATCGGATGCATTTTGCGCCATTGGACTTACCTGCAAAATTTCATAAATATTCTTCTTTTCGTTCGAAAGATATTTACTTGGTTCCATACTTTATCGCAACCCTGTATATATATATATATATATATATATATATATATATATATATATATATATATATATATATATATATATATATATATATATTTAAATACATATATATATATATATACATATATATATATATATATATATATATATATATATATATTATATATATATATATATATATATATATATATATATATATATATATATATATACCTATATATGATATTTATGTTTGACAAACAATTTTATTGATAAGTTAACGTTTTGACAAGAATTTCGTCAAATTTTCAAAACTATTGCATAAGTTACGAACATCGTAACTTATATTGAATAATAATTTTTCAAACACAAATAGCAGTGAGTAATTTGAATGATAAGTTTACATCAAAATTCTCATGAAAGAACCCGGCGTCGCCTTCTAATCTCATTTTATTCGTTTGAATTTGCAATTTTTAACGAGTTTTCGAGACGAAGAGCCCTGTGCTTATTTTCGCCCTAACTTATTCTCTGGACTTCAAATTAAACGAACGTCTGCCTTCTAAAAACTAGCGGAGAGACATAAAACACAATTAGTACAATTCGATCCTCTAGTTTTATAATATATTTATTCAACTTCATTTCAAAATCAAATGAAAGAAAAGTACACAAATATTTCACGCATACATCTGAAATTTATGTTACTTTCCAACATAAATCAAAATTTATAGACTGATTTAATGAGATTAAAAATTTGAGAATATAACTTCCTGGAATGTTTATCCAAAAACAAAGAAGGTAAGTATGCCTAATAAGGTATTTCGTAAAAAAAATATTTCGTTAGGAGATTTGGAATCGAATCAATAATTCTGTCACCGGTTGGAAGCTTTGCGATCAGCAAAAATATTATTTTTGCATATGGGCCATAATACATAAAATTCAATATTGAAATGAGTTTCGACCTGATAGTATGCGGTTTTATTAATAAGCCATTTTCACCGTATCAATTTCCAATGAATTTTTATTATTCAAAGATAATCTGTCAATAACAAAACATCACGAGCATCCAATGTTTAAATTTTATATCGAGTTTTCATGTTTTTAATATTTTTTAAATTTCTATAATTACTTAGTGTGATTGAAATCCTGCATATTCGGATTTCTTTCAAGCGTCATATGAAATATTCATCAATCGAATAAAAAAAATTTTTTATTACCTCCAGCCAATCCCAACATTAATTTTGATTCAATATAAATTCACTACTTTTTATGGTATTCATGTTCAATTTCCATGCATCATATTTATAACTCATGTCCAGGAAGGATAAATGAGAGCGAGGGCGGTGACAAAGAGAAAAGAGGATTCGATTGTCGATACCAACGAGATCAAAGCTTTGTGTACTTCCCAGCAGGTAGAGGTAATGAGTTATAATGGAGTATGAAGTGGTCATAAGGGAATAACATCTAGTCTTAGTGCGAATACTTCACTTTACTTCAATCCTCTGGACGACTATTATGCACACAAGAGCTTCTGCAAATTGCCATATTTGAAGTAGACCATGCTGCCCTCAGATGAAGTTCGAACGATAATATCATTCAATTCTCCCTTTTAGCTGAATATGTATGAATCTATTACCTGAATGAGAAAAAATTAACTGCTAAAAAAATCATAATCTTTCTTACTGAAAAAGGTAAAATTTATAGTATAATTATTATAACAACTTATATGTGAATATTAGCACAAACAAAAAAAATCTATTTTGAATTGTTGATGAATAATACTGAAACTACCAATAATTATACATGAGATGTATTTCTTTATACACATGAGGTTAGCTGTCGACTTTGTTTTAGATGATGAAACTATCTACAGATATATATATATATATATATATATATATATATATATATATATATATATATATATATATATATATATATATTGTAAATAAAACTTCACTGCTTCTGATTTTTATTATATTTTGTTAACATGACAATTGTTTCGCCAATACACAGTGGCTTCTTCAGATGTATAATACATCATACTAACTTTTACAACGGGAATATTGAAAGATGAAAGAAGGGAATATACAATAAGAACGGGAAAAACCTAAACGTAATCACTTAGCAGGTAGAAAGTACAAACTAGTAATGACTTGGGAAAACACAATAGGCACAAATATTGAATATTACATCTAGAAAAGTTTTAACTAACAACGGTGAACTATTTATTTCTTATTGGTCATTTAACAAATTATTGGATTGTTTCATACTATTAATTTCAAGAGCTTCTAATAAATTGAGTTTATAGCCTGCCTTTCTTTTCTATATGTAATATTTCAAATTCACTATAAAAAATATGATTTTGTTATAGGAGATCTGATTCATAAGTAGAATCTAATTTTTCCTTGTCGTAACTTCTTTTATGTTCTGATATTCGATGTCCAAAGTTCCTGCCAGCATATACTTTAGGACATGAACCACAAGTTAGCTTATAGATCCCTGATTTATTTTGTGGTGTAGTTTTATCTTTTGAATTTTCAATATGTTTTCCAATGGTATACTCTTAGTTTTGAATGCAATTTTTAAATTTCGATTTGACAAAAAGGTTGAAATTTTGAGTGTTTTGAGTTAATAATTTTAAGTTTTTATCATTATCTATTACGTTCGGATACACTTGAAAAATGGCGGCCTCATACAATCTTCTTTTTAAAATATTATCTATTTTTTTTGGAAGATATCAATTATTGTGCGCTATTTGTTTTATGATTTGTAGTTCCCTAGTGTAATTTTCTTGTGATAACGGTATATTAATGAGTCTATTTATCTTGCTATTAAATGCTACTAATTTACGTTGGTAAGGATATATAGACGAATTGTGTATCGTGAGGTCCGAATGGGATGGCTTATGGAAAATAAGCCATCCATAAGCCATCCCATTCGGACCTCACGATACACAATTCGTCGATCTATAAGCTAACTTGTGGTTCATGTCCTAAAGTATATGTTGGCCAAACTGGAAGGAACTTTGGACTTCGAATATCTGAACATAAAAGAAGTTACGACAAAGAAAAATTAGATTCTACTTATGAATCTAATTTTTATATATATAATCTCCTATAACAAAATCATATTTTTAATAATGAATTTGAAATATTACATATAGAAAAGAAAGGCAGGATATAAACTCAATTTATTAGAAGCTCTTGAAATTAATAGTATGAAACAATCCAATAATTTGTTAAATGACCAATAAGATATGAATAGTTCACCGTTGTTAAATCTTTTCTAGATGTAATATTCAATATATTTATTTTGTATATATTACTATTGTGTTTTCCCAAGACATTACTAGTTTGTACTTTCTGCCTGCTAAGTGATTACGTTAAGGTTTTCCCCATTCTTATTGTATACTTCCTTTCAGCTACTGTGTAATGGCGAAATAATTGTCATGTTAAGAAAATATAGTGAAAATCAGAAACTGTAAAGTTTCATTGACAATATTAAAATGGATTTTCATCAAGTATCGGCCCAATCAATTAATTATATATATACCTATATATATATATATATATATATATATATATATATATATATATATATATATATATATATATATATATATATATATATATATATATATATATATATATATATATGTTCAGAAAGATTTCCGCGGTCGGAAGTATTTGAAAAACTTGGTTCTCGGAATGAACCGCGTAAAAGATTCGAAAAATCTCGACGTTTCGGCTCCTTTTGCGAAGCTATCTTCAGGAGAACTAGAAGGGAACGTCGAGAATTTTCATATCTTTTACGCGGTTCATTCCGAGAACCAAGGTTTTCATATATATATATATATATATATATATATATATATATATATATATATATATATATATATATATATATATATATATATATATATATATATATATATATATATTTATTTATTCGAATTATTGTTGCCTCTGAACTATTTTTAACTTTTTGATAATTATTAGCAATAACACGCTTGGTGAATCTCAAAAAAAATAGATTTTATTAAAAATCGCCACGACATTCGTGGCGAAACTTTTTAATAAAATCGAGTTTTTTTGAGATTCACCAAGCCTGTTATTGCTAATAATTATCAAAAAGTTATATATTTATATATATATATATATATATATATATATATATATATATATATATATATATAAATATATATATTGGTGATTAATCTTCAGCTCTTGGTGAAACATGTTCTGATATTTTATTCAGAGTAAAGGTATTTTTAAATCAAACACTCGGCAAAATTTAACTATATACTAACAAATTTACTCTACAACTGATTTGGGTTGCTATATATATATATATATATATATATATATATATATATATATATATATATATATATATATATATATATTTATTCGAATTGTTGTTGCCTGTGAACTATTTCTAATCTCTTGAAAATTATTAGCAATAACAGGCTTGTTGAATCTTAAAAAAACTCGATTTTATTAAAAAGTTGACGTTTCGCCACGACATTCGTGGCTTTATCAAAACTTTTGAAAAAATTGAAAATTAAAATCTTGTTTATAATAGTAAATCTTTTAGCACGTAATAAATAACAAAGAACGGCCACAGCCGAAAAATTTTAGTGAAACAGTAGTCTGTTTCTATTCAAATTTTTTCAAATCAATAAATGTCAAAGAAATTTCAATTTTTTCAAAAGTTTTGATAAAGCCACGAATGTCGTGGCGAAACGTCAACTTTTTAATAAAATCGAGTTTTTTAAGATTCAACAAGCCTGTTATTGCTAATAATTTTCAAGAGATTATATATATATATATATATATATATATATATATAAATATATATATATATATATATATATATATATATATATATATATGTATATATATATATACATATGTAACACATTTCCTATATTCCTTACAAAAAGGTCTCATATTAATCACAGAGTGCGTGAATACATGCCATTGGTAAGCTTCAATTTCAAGGAAATGATGAAAATAGGAAGAAAATTATAATCAATGAAAATTAATACGGATGATTAAGAATAGACAAATTCATAGATACTATTAAGTCTGAACAATAAAAAACGTTAATAAAACCTGTAGAATTGTAATAATATGTAAAAACAGTATAACTCATTCGTAGCTACAATCATGCATCGAAAAACGTTAAAACAGACTTATTTCCTATTATTTATATGCAAATTTCTTGGAGTATTACCTCAGACTAACTCAACTATGTTTGAATTGGAGGCTTCTGTTTATAATAGTAATACTTCGGAAGAGTTCAAAAGGTTCAACAAAAGAGCAGAATTTCAATCTCCTAGATTGAATCAATAATCAGATTGTTTGCTTATAGAGTCTCATGGGCAATTTCTCAGTTTTACAAGAAAACTTATACAACAATATAAAGAAATCAGTAAAATCTAACATAAAACTTTGTTTAATAAAAGGAGTGAATATTAAGAAATATAATTGAAAAACCAATTCTCACAAAAATTTGGTATTGTAATCAACAAAGACGCTTCTAAAAAGTGTATAATAAGAGCCATTCGATGAATAATAAGTGTTTGAATATATTGTCATCTACCGCGAACCGCACATTTAATTATATGTCTATGAATTATAATTTGCATGAACAACATATTCACATGAAAACACAGTAAATCGTCATATTTTTAATTAATTTCGTTGAATCATTTTTATAAACTCCATTCTTCTTCATACAAAATGAACTAGCAGTTTATAACCTCATATTTAAAATGAAGTCAATTTCATACATTACATAAAGTGAACAAGGGAAATTCTTCAAAAATTATCTAAACAACTTTCCAAAGTAGCTGGTTGTACGTATTCAGCAACGCGAATTCTACATTCACAATCCAACGATGAATTATAGAGAACTTCAAGGCTCAAAATCTGCATACAGCTGATTCCATCTTATTAGATCTCATCAGTGCAGCTTATTTGACTCGGAGTGAATTAACAAATTTCTGTTTGTTCCCCAGTACGCGGTCAGGACTATTATCTGGATAACAATTCCACCAAGGATATTGGAAACCAACAAATCATCGCTTAGATTGAAAATGCATCGATTTTTTACTTTTGTTTGTGAATGTCAAAATATTTTTGATTCTTGAAAACCTTCAAAATCCAGGAAGATTTTTTCAAATTTAACACTTGGCAAAATTTCACGATATGAGTGAAATGAGTGAAATTTTTTCGAGCCTCATATCTAATGTGCATTTTTTTAGTTGCTTCAATTGATTATACGTTGCTGATTAAACCATTTAATAATTTCATGAAGAGAATCAAACTAATTCGTACTGTATGGATTATATCATACTAGATATAGAATAGAATCTCATCAATAATACTTTTTCGTTAACTAGAGATCGATGCTCATTTATCAATACACTCGAAATTTGACGCCATTTTCTAATATGCAGAAGCCAATAACTTCCACCAAATTGTTGGTTTTATTTCAATTTCATAATATCTCAGAATTCCTTCCGAATTTCAGATTTAACAGAAAAAATATATATGCATATATATGGAGATATTTATGGATATTCATGAATATTGATGGAAACTCATAACCAATTTGGTAACGTAGAAGCTGCCCTTCATTACGAATCAAAATTTCAATAATTATGTTCTCACGAAACAGCTATTGATACTTGAGTTTGATTTTGAAAAATATAATGTTGGAGACCTTTACTCGATGTCAATCTATTTCAACGTAGACTAATGACAAAATTCTGGTTTCTTGAAGGTTTGCCCAAAAATTTTATTGATAAGTCATAGGGGTAACGCGGACGTTAAATTATTTAATGCTGTGAATCCTTTCTTTTAATTCTTGTTTCACAATGGACGTAAATTAAAAAATCTATTAAATAATTTAGAGTTTTTATTTAGTTTTCATTCAAATATTTTTAATTTTGTCTGGATTTTGTACCATAGCAAAAAATTAAATTATATTGAACCTAATTATGTTTCTTTGATTCACTTCATATAACGCTCTTGACTATAATGATAATAAAAACACCGAGGAAATTTTTATTATTAAATAAGTCAGATATTGACTAGACTTCAGAGTACTACTACTTGAAAAAAGAAACGGAGAGTGATAATTTTTTTCAGAACACTTTGATACCGAATGATGCCGTGTGGAGTTATGATTTCAAGCAAAAGAAACGGAACACCTATTCTATATACTATATTATATACACTTATTTGTCGTATCGACTCTATGGTTTCGCTTTCCGATAGTTATTACAGGAATCAGAAACATAGTTTCTATGTTACACGAAATAGAAAATACATATACATTTTTTTGAATGTCTATGATTAAGAATTTATCCTGGCTGTCAAACGGAAACTAAAGTATTTCTATTGAACTAGGGGTCAGCTGATTGCTTAAAAATATAAATTCGCGAAACTACAGATGGAATAATCTGAAACAATATTCCAGAATAATGTGAAATCAGATTACTTCACATGAATTTCACAAATAATAGTGATCATTTGCATGTCTTGGATATATTATGATCAAATATTTTTGGAAAAAGTTCTTGACGAATCATGGTCAACTTTGTTTGCATTGTATGCTTCTATTATAAAGTATATTATGATAACAATTTCATATCAATTAAACACACTGAGAAGTTCATGCAAAATATGTAGAAATTTAGCATAAATATATATAAATATTACATATTACAAGAGTTATGTGAAATGAAGTATCATAAAAATTTCATATTTTCATATAAAAGTTAAAGTTTAAATTTTCGACTATTTCAAACGACTGAAGGTGAATGTAATGTCAAGTGGGTGAAGTTTAATATCGAAAATGATTTGAATAGGTGTGAACTTCTGGAGATGTATCTAAGATCTATTAATAAAGCTCTGAAAATATATTTAGTCGTATTTTCCTTGAAAATAACATAATACTTCATTGTATTGAAATTCAACGGCTCTATTACTATTGTGTTTTCCCCTCATTTTTTCTTTATTACATACAAATGCTCAACCATAAAAATTTCAACTGTAAGAAAAAACATTTGAAACCCCCAAATGGCACCTTCCTAACATCAACGAAATTCACGCACAAATTTTCAGTCTTAAAACTGCTCAATGCTCAGAAAACCTCAAAAACTCTAGAAATTTGAATATTAAAATTGTGATGAGGAAATAAATCAATTAAAACAGACAGTGTGCCCTTTCCTGTTATAAACTCAATACACGTAAATTTCAACCTCGAACTCAGTCAATTAGGGTTCTCATATCCTGATCAATTTTCCTAGTTGGTGTTAGCATTTTATTCAGTAGAGCAACAGGTCACAACATATAAACACATAAATCGTTGTGCGGAAATAACTTTTAAATAAAGAAATTATAACGATGTGATGTTGAGAGTTGTGACATAAACAGAATGAATGAAAATTAATAATATCATCTAACTTATTTCGCAAATCCCATGTCCAATTTTATTCATAGAATTTACTCAAAAATTTGTCACATCTATGAATTCGTGAAATATAAAATATATGCATAACTTTCATAAATGAAAAAGCTCATATATATATATATATATATATATATATATATATATATATATATATATATATATATATATATATATATATATATATATATATATATATATATATATATATATATATATATATATATATATATATATATATATGTATATATATATATATATGTATATACATATATATATATATATATATATGTGTATATATATATATATATATATATATATATATATATATATATATGTATATATATATATATATATATATATATATATATATATATATTTTTTTTTTTTTTTTTAATTCGAATTGTTGTTGCCTGTGAACTATTTCTAATTTCTCAATAATTATTAGCAATAACAGGCTTGTTGAATCTCAAAAAACTCGATTTTATTAAAAAGTTGACGTTTCGCCACGACATTCGTGGCTTTATTAAAACTTTTGAAAAAATTTAAATTTCTTTGACATTTATTGATTTGAAAAAATTTGAATAGAAAAAGACTACTATGTTTCACTAAAAATTTTCGGCTGTGGCCGTTCTTTGTTATTTATTACGTGCTATTCAGTTATTATGTTAATATTGGACTGAATAGCACGTAATGAATAACAAAAAACGGCCACAGCCGAAAAATTTTAGTGAAACATAGTAGTCTTTTTCTATTCAAATTTTTTAAATCAGTGAATGTCAAAGAAATTTCAATTTCTTCAAAAGTTTTGATAAAGCCACGAATGTCGTGGCGAAACGTCAACTTTTTAATAAAATCGAGTTTTTTGAGATTCAACAAGCCTGTTATTGCTAATAATTATCAAGAAATTATATATATATATATATATATATATATATATATATATATATATATATATATATATATATATACATATTTTGCGCAATTCTTATTCACAACTACGTTCTGTATGAACATTTTGTAACTAATGTTTCCAACTTTTATGGATCATGCCAGTTTTCTCATCACGATGAAGTAAGAAATGAGTGACTTTATAAGTTATCGTAATACGAACGATATAGGTATATCAACAGTAAAAATATTTCAACATGCCTTATACGGTCTTTCTGCTTAGCGCTTCTCTTAATTTGTTACTGGAATATCCGTTAAGAAATGAGTGATATCAATGACTGGAGGAATAAATAGAAGAAATTACTTATTGTTAGATTATAACAGTGGAAAATTATAAATTCTTTTTTTTTCAATTTGCAGTTTTCTGAACTGACTCAAAGCCTTCGAGTCAATCTGGATGAGCTGTGGACGTGCGCAAATCTTCAGACACAATGAGAAAAGCAACAAATCACTAAATAAGAATGAAGGCGGTCAGATAAAAAAGATTATACTACGAAAAGTAATTTTTTCAGCATCATCTGAATTTCTTCATGAATTTTCAACACCAGAAGCTCCATGACCCTCGAAAAATCTAAAGAATTATGAATTTTTAATATGTTGAAAATAATGAATTTTCACATATTTTGCCGACAGTTTGATCAATTTTTGAAAATGCATCTCTTTGCCATTCATTCTCCAAATTTTGAAGATGCTAAAATTTTTACTATTTACACAAATTTTTGTTTTGCGTCAAGAAACACCCCGTATGCCAATTTTCAGCTCAATTGATTCCATGGTAGCCGCCCATATGTACCAGGAAAAAGTATATACGTAATATATATATATATATATATATATATATATATATATATATATATATATATATATTCAATTTTTTCAAATAAATAAATGTCAAAGAAATTTCAATTTCGAATGTCGTGGTGAGGCGTCAACTTTTTGATAAAATTGAGTTTTTTAAGATTCAACCAGCCTGTTATTGCTAATAATTATCAAAAGATTATATATATATATATATATATATATATATATATATATATATATATATATCTATTATATATCAGACATCAGAAAAATATCGAAAATAGTAGTCTAGGAATTCTAAAATATAAATGCAATCTCCTCCCGAACTCCGCTGTTGACTTTCTATACATTGAAATAGTTTATTATTTTCAGGAAATATTCCATTGAAAATATGAAACCTGCATAACATAATAAGTACGCTTATATATTCATGAAAATAGTAAGTAATGACAAAACCGTTGAACTAAGATGTCAAACTTTTTAAGAATTTCTGGATTAGTCCTTGTTTGGGAATTATTGCTACTCAAAAGCGATATACAATTTTTTTAGTTTTCATATAATTCGAAAATATTCGTTTCTTTATTATTCCCAATTCAATGCTTTAACGGTTTCGAAGAACTTCTACATATCAAAGAAATGTAATCTCCAAGGAAATCTGATAAATTAGCAGCTTGCTATCTCTGCGAAAAGCAAACTCGAGCTAATGACCAACGAGCTGAAGCGAATTGCTGTCTAAGCACTGAAACCTCGCATTCTGATTGCCTGCTCTCTATACATCATCAACACACCTGAGTGACCAGTTGGATAAAATATTTTCATATATTCAATTGAGATTATACTTTCAAATCTTCATGAAAGTTAAAACGTTGTCTTTCGATTTTATACTTTGATAAGAAATAAAATTGGCTCAAGTCAACTTCTCTAAATGAAAAGTATTACATAATTGATGAAATATGCCAGGAAGTTATCGATATATTCGAATACCTAGTTCGCAAAAAACAGAAAATCCTAGAAACATGGCAAACGATTCTTCTGCTGGATCTTATCAATGCTCTTTAATGGAAGAGGAATTCTTCATTGAATCAATTCTTGCTCCCTACTGAAACAGTATTGTAATTTGTGACAACTACAGAGCAACAACCGAACATCATATTGAACACTGACGAAATCCCTATGTACATTGATACGAAATTTGTTCTTTTTTACCATTTCTGTATTATTCTAAGATAAATTACCGTCATGAGTTTCAATTAGGAATATAAAAAAATTAACCAATAACCTATGCAGTAAAAAACATCCATTAAGCATTTTTTTAGCAAATAGGATTTTCCCCTTTTCGTGAATTCTAATATTAGGGTTTGGAGCTTATATAGCTACTGAGAATAATTATTCAATTATTTCGAATTACTCAATTTACAAATATTTCCACACCTAGATATTTTTATAGTATTATATCGTGAATTGCATGTTATTCAAAATTTCAAATTTTAACATGATTACGCATTTTAAATATTGAATAATGCAAACAATGTTTCCCTTTTTTCCATTTCAGTGAGAGAAGTTCGAGACCTCCCAACAAATTCCGACCGACAAAATGACACTCACATTTCGTGTGAGGAAGGAGAATCGACCAAAGAAACTTCAGGCAAGTTCGTTAAACCCAACAAGTCGTCCAATTTTCAAACTTATCCGATTCAGTATGTCCTTCACACCAGAGAACGTGATGGATTAGCATATTGATGTTTTCAGCTGCCTTAGGGTGCCAAAAACAAACTCTAAGTAAAATAATTGAAACAACAAAACCGTCAATAATATATATATATATATATATATATATATATATATATATATATATATATATATATATATATATATATATATATTTATATATATATATATATAAATATATATATAAATATATATATATATATATATATATATATATATTTGAATTGTTGTTGCCTGTGAACTATTTTTAACTTTTTTTTTGTTTTTTTTCCAAATCAATAAATGTCATAGAATTTCCAATTTTTTCAAAAGTTTTGATAAAGCCACGAATATCGTGGCTAAACGTCAACTTTTTAATAAAATCGAATTTTTTGAGATTCACCAAGCCTGTTATTGCTAATAATTATCAAAAAGTTATATATATATATATATATATATATATATATATATATATATATATATATATATATATATATATATATATATATTTATATATATATATATATATATATATATATATATATATATATATATATATATATATATATAAAGATATATATACACAGGATAGCGAGAAAGTCTGGCAAAAAGCTATTTTCTTTCAAAGGTAATGTGAAAATACCTTAAAATGTCAAAGTTCATTTAGTCATTTTATTTGATAACAATGTTTAAATCGTATTTATAAATAGTAAATTGATTTGGTCTTTGTATTTGACACATACAATGTATAAATTGTATTTATGGATAAGTAAATTAGGGGATACCTAAAGGACCACGTGTTGTTAACAGATCTACAAACGTAAACGATTAAAAAGCTCGCATACGTATTGAAATGCTGAGAATTTGTCCAAATTTGATCAAAAATTATATTCGAATCTTCCTAGGAAATTGTATTATTGCCAAGAAACCGGTAACCAACACTTTAAGCACTTGTTATAAGGAAACTGTTAATTATTTGTTATTATTCCAGTTTTTTTTGTTATATAATATGTGTTCAAAAATTACATATTTTTAGTTTTTGACACTTGTTTCTTTTATTTTTTCATCAATGTGGTACTAATTCAGTATTTTTGAAATGAGGAACAAATAAGCTTTTCTGCGATATATCACTCGACCTACGTTGTTATTTGAAAAAATTCAAAATGGCGGTGGTACACTGATTGGTGACGTCACCCAACTTTGACGGGTCCTCTAAAAAAATGCAAAATACAATCACGTTAATAACCCTTAAATTTGATAATTTCATCTTAATCGTCTCAAAGAAAATGGATTGTTGCAAGACTTTCTCGCTATCTTATATTATATATAGATATATTTATATATATATATATATATATATATATATATATATATATATATATATATATATATATATATATATATATATATATATATATATATATATATATATATATATATATATATATAAATTTATATATATATATATATATATATATATATATATATATATATATATATATATATATATATATATATATATATATATATATATATATATATATATATATATATCATCATCATCATCATCATCATCATATGCAGCTATGGTCTACCGTTGAGTACGGTGCAGCCTCCTAGCATATCCTTCCTTCATTCCTGCCCATGTATTACGTTGTTGAGAAGCTTGATACCACTTTGTTCCTGCTCCTTTCCTGATATCATAATCCTATCTTATATTGGGGCGACTCTTTGGCCTTTTGACGCCTCTTGGGTACCACTGTGTTGTCCTTATGGTCCATCTATTGTCGGTCCTTTTCGCTAGGTGCCCTGCCCATTGCCATTTGAGGGATTTTATTCTGTGGATGACGTCTATTACCTGGGTCTTTCCACTCTATTGTCTTACGGTCCCTCTTTGTTATGCCGAGCATACAACGCTCCATAGACCTTTGTGCAACCTGGAGTTTCCTTGTGAACTCTTGCTTTAGTGCCCAGGTTTCACAGCCGTACGTCATGACTGGTATTATCAGCTGATCGAAGGCTTGCTTCTTTAGGCGGAGTGGCATTCTTGATTTAAAGATGATTGAATTTTGTCCGAATGCTTTCCATGCCAATTTTATTCTTCTGTTGATTTCCGGAAGTAGTGAACAAGACTTATGTATTAATTGTCCCAGGTATATGTATTCGTCCACTACTTCAAGTATGGCATCGCTGACCGTGATATCGTGATTTTCTACCATTTCATTGTACATGACTTTCGTTTTGTTCAAGTTCATCTTTAGGCCTACTTCATTGCTCACTATGTTAATCTCGCTTATCTGTTGCTGTAGTTCTTCAGGGCTGTTCGCGATTAGGACAATGTCGTCAGCGAATCTTAGATGGTTCAGATATTCTCCATCTATCTTCAGACCTCTTCCGTTCCAGTCCAATTTTTGGAAGATGTTCTCCAAGGTGGCCGTGAAGAGCTTCGGAGATATTGGATCTCCTTGACGGACTCCTTTGCTTGTAGGGAATTCTGGGGTTCCGTCGTATATACTTACTCTAGTTCTAGCCTCTTTGTATATGTTGGCCAGAGTTTCTATATACTGACTGTCGACACCTTGATCGGTGAGGGCTTCAATTACTGCTTTGGGGTATATCGAGTCGAATGCCTTCTCGAAGTCTATGAAGGCTAGTGCTAATGGTAGCTCGTATTCTTTTGTTCTACTGATTACTTCCCTAAGCGTGTGGATGTGGTCAATTATACTGAAGACTCTTCTAAAACCAGCTTTTTCCCGTGGTATATATATATATATATATATATATATATATATATATATATATAATACATATATATATATATATATATATATATATATATATATATATATATATATATATATATATATATATATATATATATATATATATATATATATATATATATATATATATATATATATATATATATATATATATGGTTCCAACGATTTTTGAGAATAACTATACTAATGAATTCAAGTATGCACTAGCAAATTTCAAATGAGTTTGAGGTTTAATGGTCTAATATAAGTAAATGTAGTGATCAAAGAATAAAAATGACTCAGCTGTTTAGGAATTTGTCACTCAGTGGACATATTTGTAATTTATAATACGCAACCAGGTTACATTTGTTGCAATCGGGCAATACTTGGGGGGATATCTTTGAATAAACTATAATTATTATTCGACATCAAAGCATCAAACGCAATTAGACTGAATCAATACTTCGAAATTGTTGTCCATGATATGGAATTAATGGACTGGCAAATAGAATGCAATAGGAATATCATTGAAACTATGAAAAAAAGCAATTATCTTCATAAAGAAGTTTATAATTCTAGTTCATCTTGAAAAACCTTGTCTGTTCTCAAGTTCCTTTAATGCATGTTCTAAAGAAAACACGAGCAGAATCACCTCAATTCGCTTAAATTATAAAATAGATGCTGAGAATATGAAGCAGAATCTCTCGAGTCGTCAGTTACTGTCTTCAACTTCTTCGCTATTTAAGCTTCAGATAAGCTTGAGTATTCATAATAAAATCATAAATTACACAATCTTATAAAAACTATGTTTTTCGTCAACTAGTATTATAATATAAGATAGCAGGCTTCATCACAAAATTACCGCACTTAGTTAACTCAGCATTACATAAATAGCATTTCGCTTCAAAGGGTTAAACTGAAAATAATAAATATGACACAAAAGGTGAACGAAGATAGATTAATAAAATAGCATCTATTGTCTATCCTTTAAAATCCTTTAAAATAAAATCATACGGACATATCTCATACAGATTTCTCTTCAAACCTACACTTCATATTATCATCATTTCCTGATGCAATATTCTTCGAAAATTAAAGACTTTATTGTTTTTAGGTGAACAAGTGACTTAGAAAACATTGATTTTATATTTTCACATATTTCCTAAACAATTTCAACATCATTATTAATTCAATGAAAATTATCTCAATGCCTATAGCAGTAAAACTTATTGTATAAACATTATAACGGGTAAAATAGATTTCCCTGTAACAAATTCTTGAAACTTCAAAATTTTAGTACTATAGCTATAAAAAGATTCTATAGCTTACTCGAAACAGCTTTCAGCTGAGAGCCCGATAAAGCACTATTATCTAATTTCACGTCAAAATACCCCTAGGCAAACAGAATTACTTACCGCCCTAGGGATATGTCTGTAATCGAAGGTTTTGGTTGCATCCTTGACTGTTCTAAGTTTGCGAAACAAACAGGTAGACTTCAAAATGCAATTGTCCTGGCCAAGAGGTTATCCTGAACCCAAATCTCATTGAAGCGTATCAGACCATTTAACTCTACAATCACGATTTGTTGAGATGCAGATATTTGATTAGAAGAATGATGCTATTTCCTTGAATGAGACAGCTTCAACTCGAGAAATATTCAGAATTAGAGTTAATGATACCCCTGTGTTCTGAGTATTCAGAATATTCAGAAATATAATTTTTTCAGTTATTGTGTCTAACGGAAAACAAATGAAGTAGCAACACAACATACAATGCTGTTTTCGAGTTCAACATGGCCATATTCATTTATATACATATATATATATATATATATATATATATATATATATATATGACTTTTTGATAATTATTAGCAATAACAGGCTTGGTGAATCTCAAAAGAACTCGATTTTATCAAAAAGTTTACGTTTTGCATCGACATTCGTGGATTTTTCAAACAAATTTTTTTCAAGATTCTCCAAGCCTGTTATTGCTAATACTTATCTATAAGTTAAATGTAGTTCATAGGAAACAACAATTCAAATAAATATATATTTATATTTATATATATTTATATTTATATATATTTATTATTATATATATATATATTATATATATATATATATATATATATATATATATATATATATATATATATATATATATATATATATATATATATATATATATATATATATCACATGCAAATTCTGGCTATGACTCAATTTCAATTTCAAGTTTGATGATGAAACATTTAACGCAATTTAGTTAATCATTATGGAAGTAAAGCAGGGTTTCCTGAGTAGTACCGTTTGTAATAATAACTATCAGATCGAAAGTCAAATGTCAATACTATATAAACAGCTAGTTGAATATTCTCGATGATTCACTAATTTTACTCAAAAATAACGAGAATAATAACAGAAAAGATGTTAGAAATATTACGGAGATGTGGAAAGCATTTAACTAAAAATAGAAATACTGGGAATTATGTGGTATTGGATTTATCTAATTTTTTGTTGAATTGTCATATTGAATGGATTAGCAATTCATTCAAAATAAGAAAATTTGCTCAACAGCAAGTTTAATAGATTCTGAGGTAATCAAATTTTTTTCGTTTATACGAAACGTATGATAATGAGAAATAATTTTAATGAATCCCAATAAATGTACTCACTCTAAAAGCGAAATTATATTTTCAGTTGCGTAAACTCTTTGGTCGAACCAACGACTGCTACAATTGTCAATCTTGTGTTTTAAGATTCAAAGTCTACTGCACGCAATCGCAGCTTAATTCATACAATCGTTAAAAAATAAATCAGTCTATGACAACACAAATCATTTAAAATGTTTTATCCTCAAGAAATCCACTTTTCACAATGATAAAGCTTAAAACTATATGAGTAACGAAAATATTTTCTTTCATGTTCATGAAGGTAATATCCCTACACAACCACAGAATTTGACCAAATTAGAAAATATCAAACAAAACTATGAAAAAATATCTGGACTGTAGCACTTATTTTGGAGACGATTTGAAGTACTCAAAACTATATTGTCAATTGTGGGATTCAGGACAAAATAGTTATAAACTGGATTAATATGGTATTTATATTCAGCAACGTTTAGCAGATTTTTCTGCTTCTTTAGGGCTAAAAAGGTTTTCATTCTTAAAATTCTATACAAATATACAATACTGAAAATTTCATTTCTAACATTAACTACCTTAAACAACACGTTAATCCATTAGTCATCATTAAATCACTACGATCATTGATTATTCATATATGACTTATAATTTATTCAAAGCACAGTACCTATCTAATTATCGGAAAATGCACAACAATCAACATAACCCCATTATAATATTTTTTTCTTTAGAAAGTTTAACATAATATAAATAATAACAATAAGGTGTGTACAAGGTTCATAATAAATAAATATTATTAGAGCAACGATATAGTACGCAATTTTCTGATATCCTGCAGATGGTCTGCTTCAAAATAAAAAACTTGACTCAATACGTGCTTACCTGAATCTTCTATCGAAGCTGAACAATGGATATTTTGTGAGAATGCATAATATTATTCATATCTACTACCTTTTATGTAATGAGAAATTATAGAGAGAACTGGAAAATTATTGTACAGTAGCAAAAGTCAACTAGATTCAGTTAAAATAATTAGACTATTACATTCTCCAACTCCAACTGTTGTGATTCAATATTTCATGTTCCTATCTTTTTTCGAAAAAGGACAATTCGACAATTCAGTTAGCATTACATCGATTTACGAAAAACAATTCGGAAGTGAATGTCTCATCGGCGCCAACAGTGCTCTTCGATCAAAGCACAAATTTACATTTCCTGAGTTAATACATCCGGCCAATGAACGAAGGATACAAACAAATTGAAAAAATGTAGAGAAATTGAGTATGATGTGTTCGTTTCAAAGATTATGTGATTGAACTTAAAGTTTACATCAGAGAGTTCATGTCACTTAATTATAACACTTCCAGTTTGAAGTTCGTGTTCATTCGACAAAAATGAATAAATTTGAATGCATCAAAATATGCAGGTTCTTCGTCCGAAAGTGTTATTTATTTCTGTTTCAACGTTGAAATTTATCCCTAATTGATCGAAGCTAAATGATCTCTTTCTGATTTACACAGGTGCAAAAAATTGTCTAATATTATTATTATTATACATGGAATAAAGGTTGTGGACTGAGCCTATGAGATCCTAAATATAAAATATACAACTATCAAGTCATCTCATAAAAAAAGGTATACTTAAACTACAAACCACAAATGAAGAGAACAATAATTGATTATCAACTTTGTTTTTAGAAATAAAAATTCGATTGGTTCGACTCTTAAATTTTTCTTTTCCTTTCATGCCCTTGAAAAGAGAAATCGGTATTAAAGAGAAACATCCCGTAGGATTCTTCAATAAAAGTCTGTATTCGAAGGGTGAGAATTAAGTGCCCGGACACCACATTATATCCGCGTCGAATATTCGTTTTAAACAACGGTTATAACATAGATTTTTAATGAAGATTTTTGAACCATGTCAAATCTAAAGTCACTGTAATTCAATTAACACCAAATTTTACATGAGATCGTACTGGCGGAATAAGCGGGCCTTGAAGAGAGTACTGCAAGCTTTGGTTGTTTTTTCAATGTGCAAAACCTATATTCATGTTTAAGGGAATCAACCAATGGGAACACAACTAACTTATGTGATCCAGATGTGCCTATATGGAGTCATTTTCTTGTAGAGCTTTACCGTACGCCTTGGTATCGTCAGCCCGAGAATAGAACCCTATGGCACTCCTCTCATCTCTAGCCTTTCATATGACAGAAAGTAACCAGTCGTGCATCAGCTGAGTCACTTTTTTTGTAAACTGCCGTTAGCGAGGAAACCTTCCACGTGTTTGGTACCGCAGATTACAAAGAATATCAGTGAACCATTTTTAGAAAAATTTGCTCAATTTATTGTTAATACGTTAAGAGTCATTTTCAAGTGAAGTAATTTTTCTTTGACTATCGCAACATTAATTAATATGACTAGTTGTTAAGCAAGGTGAAGAGGAGTTAAGAGGTTCGTTCAATCATGAAGACAGATGAGAAGGCACCTTCCGATGTTTCAGCAACATAAAAATCCGCAGAACACACGGAGCCATCAGGATGTCGCAGGCGAGGTACACTCACTTTGAATTCCCTAACCCAGAAATTACATTTTGCTATAAATTTTTATTCGAAAAATCATGAATATTCAATGAACTTCAAAGCGTGATAAAAGGAATATGACTTCTCATAAACTATTGGTTGAGACATACATTTTAAGCAAGTACAACATCGCTATTCGATGATTTGCGGTGATGTTTATGTAACAATGTTTTATTGCAATACCTATTTGAATACTGATTTGTGTATAGATAACTACATTTGTGAATATAGATTACCTACTATATTTCAAATAGTAGTGGCTGATTTATAATTCAGTGCAGATGATTAGATTGATATTTCTGAATGAGATTCATAATTCTGTAACCTAATGTTCATTTCATAGCTTAAAATTGGCTAATCCTCAAACTTTAATGAGTTAATAAAGTCATTGATCGTTTAGTGTTTCCATCTACTTTTCATTTTGAAATGTAATCTCGGGAATCATCATACATATTCGAGTTCATTCTGTTTCACATTTACATTTGACACGAGGCGAAACACCAAAACGATTTTATCATGCCGTCAAGGGTATATTCACTTATCGATACGCGGTAGTTATGCAAAATTCACGGATTCTATTGGCTTATTCATACATGAGTTACCTTATAATCTCCACAATTTTTGGGATTATTTTCTTATACTATTTTATGATTGATACGACTAGATTCCTTTAATGTAATATCCATTCAGATATGTTTTGTGTAAGGTTCAACATTATATATTTCGTGAAGTTATAGAATATTTAATATCTTCGTCATATCTGAAGGTTTCTGTTGGGTCTGTGAAATAACAGCTCGTGATAGAATGAATGGTTATGCATTGGTCAACAATATTAGGAAAGGAAATATGATATTTCTATACTATGCAAAGAAACGAGAGATATATTAAAACAATGGTTAATAATAACAATTTACACATTTATTAAAAGAAATAACGCATGACGCACGTTTCGGTGGAACTTTAGCATCTGAAGAAGGTGAAGTTCCACCGAAACGTGCGTCATGCGTTATTTCTTTTAATAAATGTGTAAATTGTTATTATTAAACATTGTTTATATATGTTAAATAATTGTCAAAACACCGCGGGCGGTGACGCCACCTTCAATTGAATTCCATCGCCGCTCGCTCCACGCACTGTTAGATCGTGTGAGAGGACGCTATACGTGATTACACAAATGAAAAGTAAATTTCTTGACGTTTACTTATTTAATGTTTATGAAGTATTGAAGGGATGATATTAATCTGAATATTTGCATATTAATAATAGGTTAGATTGATTTTACAGTGCTTTAATTTGTTTTTGTCCAGCACGTTCTATTACAAGGTTATCTTTCATGTTTTAACAAAAATACAGTAGGGTACAGAAGTAACGTAGCCCTATGGGTACATAAGTAACATGTTACTTTTGTCCCCATATTGATTTACTTTAAGTAAACTTTTTATGTATGTGTGTGTTTATTTCAACAGAAAACCGCGACAATGCATAAGAACCACCACATGGAAGTGTATCGGAAAGCAGGTGAAGAGCACTTTAATGATGGTGCCAAAATTAGAGCCATGGCAAAAAATATATAATGTCTGCCATGTAACATTGTAAAGATTAAGTTTTGGTCATTTGAAATGCAAATGTTTATTTGGGCTATGAATACAAAGTTTTCCAATAAATATTTGTTTGATTGAATATGTCATATCATATTCATTACAAAAACCTTTGCCCTGTCATTTTCGACCCACAACGTGTTACTTTCGGCTCGCCAACGCGGTTGGCGCGGTTGGTTCCACCGAAACGTGCGTCATGCGTTATTTCTTTTAATAAATGTGTAAATTGTTATTATTAACCATTGTTTTAATATGTTCATTAATTTACACCAAGTATCGGCCTAATCAATCAAAAAACAAAACGAGAGATAAAATGCATGGAAATGATATATATGAATGGGACATACCTAAAGAGCGATCGCAATGGTTACTTCAAATCAAAACTGTATACTCAATCATTGAATTATTTTGCTGTCATATAAATAATGTTACTACTATTGTTAAACTATTTTGATATCGAAATTAGGAAAAAAACAACAGTTGAAATAAAATATTGAGCTCACAAAACAAAATATATAAACTTTGATATTAGTTCTGTATTTTGTTGCCATTTTTATATATTTAAAAAAAATCATGAGCAAATTCTTCTTAATATTTCACAATGAATTCAATCAAAGAATTTCAATTCATTCAGATAAACTGGTTATAACAATGGACACTTCTCAAACCGTTTAGAAATTTATGCAACACATTCAATATAACAGTGGAGATGAACTTGATCCGAATGTCAATAGAAGTCACCACAGGCGCCAATGAAGTAGTAAATTCCAGAAGTAGGTCTAAGATAATGCGGGATGTCTGCGGATGTATTAAAAGGAAATTCGTTGGAGAAACTCAGTCAATGTTCTGTATCTCTTGCAGTAAAAAACTAGATAATGAAATATCTCTTCTGGAAACTGTTATCCGAGTACACTCTTCCAAGTTCAAAAATAACTTGAATTGTTGTTACAGCTCTCAATTGGAATTTAAATCAAAAAGGCAGGGAGATATATCCGAAAACATAGACAACTATTGTTTTCGAAGAAGTTATTTCGGCTATCATGTGAAATGTTGAACTGAAAGACATATTTAGGAAACCTAATAATTCTTTACCACTATTATAAAAAACCGATAATTTTCAATTACATTATCTCGATTGATTTTTAATTCTAAGGTTTAATTACCAAAGATTCATAACTCTCTGAAATACACCATTTCAATTAATGACAAATATATGCCAATTTTATCAGTATTTTCTATTTATTCAAACACTGGAAAAATTTCTATTTGTCTTGTCAGTAATATTGAAATGTAAGGCAGTAATTTCTCAAATTGATTTTGTTTTATTATATATTCAGTTGATTTGTAATAGTCCAATGAATAAAAATGACAGGGTGACTTATAATGCGAGAAAATTCTACTCCATTACATAACTATTTGCCATGATAATAGTTCAAACGACAGAACTATATGTGCCTCCACAAAAATTATAACGTAAATATATTATGCATAATAGAATATGTATTCAGATTTATCCTAAGCTGAATGAAATACCATACAAATTTTAATCTACTGATAGAGTCCTTGCACTATATTAGCAATAACCGATTATTCTTGAGCTGAGGGAAATATATCGAATAATCTCTTATTTATTAAAAGTCGAAGTATACAACTCTGAAAACTGACTGCATAAGACATGTTTGATATATACAAGAAATATAGTATAATCCAACTAAAATTATAAACCGGAAAATAAGCTATATTGAATTAAATGTTTTTCGCTTCGCACATTCAAGGGAGTATTTTCATTTCAACAGAAGGCTTCTTATAAGTTTTTGTTTCTTACAACAGAAATTTAGAAATACAGTTGCTGCTCTCAAGAAAAATAGCATTCAAATAGGCGACTGCAAGAGAAAAAGTGAAAATGAAACATAAATTGATACGGTAAAAAATTTCACTCAGTGATATATTATATTTCCTCGAGATTCAACGAAGTTTTCTTTTTTTTCAGCGAAATTGAATCTAGTGAAAGTTTACGAAATGCTACGACAATATTTTTTCAGGAAACAATTAAATTTAAAGGTTTATGTTATGTTATTAAAAAAAATAATTAGGGAATAGCAAAAATGACTATCGAAAACTCAATAATATATTCAGACTAGTCACTATACACACCTTCCATTGCAAATTTTGAGTGGAATTTTCGAATGAACAGCCTTGGAGCAGAGTGACCGTCTGTGAAGCAGGCGTTTGGGTTCAAATCCCATGTTAGGTATGGATGTTTATTTATGTCTATGAGATTGAGTGTTTCTATTGAAAAATAGTAGGTGGTTGGGTGAGGTACATTATTTACGAGCTTAAAAACCATAAAGTGGTGTGAAACTGTAAATCCATACAGGAGAAAAGTGGCAAGTATACAACAGAGGAAATGATTGAACTAGGTAGTAATATTATTGAAAAACAGGACTTTCATATATATATATATATATATATATATATATATATATATATATATATATATATATATATATATATATATATATATATATATATATATATATATATATATATATATATATATATATATATATATATATATATATATATATATATATATATGTATATATATTTACAGGGTATCTTAGAAGTATATGGAGAAATGATGGGATGTAGTCTCCATCTATCTTAAATATTTCAAACACGCAAAGTTGCCGCTTTTACAAGAAAGTTGTAGCAACTTTGTGATTCTGAATGGATTGAGTAGCCTGCATATTATATTTTCTTCGAAATCCTTGCTTCATTTGAATCACTTTTTCTTCTTACATTCCTATGCATACCACAAACGGTTTTCGAGTTAATAATCAATTTTCATATTTTTGAGGCAAAACACAACCATCACTTTACCCCAATAATTTCGTGTATTTACAAGATAAAGAGCTGATATTCTGGCTATAGTTTTGGGGAAGCACATTTGTTCAAGTACAATAGTGAAATCCGATGTTATACACGACGCTTCGAAATTAGTACTAATTCTGCTACATACAAATATGGCAAAAATTCTTTTTTTCTGTGACGGGAAAAAAGTTTGACATTTTATTTCTGATGACAGGTAAAGAAATATCACTTTTTGAAATTACTTTTTTCCCCGGGAAAAAAGTGAGTCTTTTTTCCCGTATATATATATACACATAAGTAAAGGTAGATATTTAATTTTAGAATATTTTACTATACAAAAGTTACATTTCCTTTATATGAAAAGTGCAATTATTAAAATAATGTGCATTGCATGTATGACATGTTCCTTGAACTATTCGGTACAACAATGGAATTTTCTTGTGTCGAAATTATATTCTTCAGTAGGTAACTACAAATCTCCTGCTTACTTCATTCTTTGTTTGCTTGAGTTTCACAATTAATAACGTTTCCGAATCTTCAATATCATCTAATGTTACCTGGCTGATTTCACAAATTCGACAAGCTCCTGCAATTCCAAATACAACAACAACCTTGGACATTAAATAAACTTCATCGGGAGCATTATTTAAAAAATTCACTAATTTATGTACTCGTAAAAATCGCAGCTTTCTTGGGCATGTTACTTTTCCCATTTTGTTTCAGAAATGTAGTTAGTTTGATGACGGTGGAGTCAGAGAAAACTCGGAATCAGACATTTTTTTCACTTTATATTATTCAAAATAACTACTAAATAACTACTAAGTTCGCAATTTTTAAATCAAATCAATAAAATTAAATTGACAGATATTTGTTTACTTCAAAGGATTCCTTAGCAACGCAGGTCTAGATGTCGCTGAAAGTACAACAGCCTATCATTTTAAAAATTCAAATTTCGCATCTATAATTTTCTGACTCTAATATATTATAACAATAATTATGTATTGTCAATATTCAATCGTCGTTTTCCCCGTCACAGAAAAAAATGATGTATTATACACGGGAAAAAATATTAGATTTTAGCTCTCGCTTTTTTGTCTTAATATATTATATATAATAAATAACTATTTTTTTTCGAATGGGACTCCCTGGGGTTTAGTGTCAAATGAAATAAATCATTTTGACGTTTTGTTATTCCATTGAAATACAACCTAAAATTGGTGAAGATAACTACTCAAACAAAGTTTTGATGAAATTATTTATTCTGCATGGACAATGTGATGGCATTATAGCCAGAACTTGCAGAAAATTTAACGAATCATACCCTGAATCGCCTCAAATGGACGATCGAAAATTTGTGAGACTCCAAAAGAATTTCGTTGATTTTGGTCAAAACTAAGAGCATTACTTCTTGCTCTTCAGAGTTGAGTGATTGGGCCCACAAGATTTATAAGAATGCATTTTGTGTGCTGACAAAATCCTCTGAATAGAAGGGCATGATACTCTTGAATCAATTTGTGCACTCCGGACGAGTGAATACATATACATTGCTTACTGCGGTACAGCTAAGCCTTATGGCGTGTCAGGGTACAAAATGTAATTCCAATACGCCATTTTTAATATTTCATTTCCTACTGATATACAGCGAAGCTGTAACGCAGTAGTGTTCATGAATTTTACAGTGGCGCATTTGAGCTGACACATCCAAGTGTTCTAAATCAAATAAAATCAGTTTGCAACCAAGAGAATTTATATACTAAATATGCCTATAAAGAAAGCAATAAGTATTCCGCTACGATCAAAAATTCTCCAAAGTTATAGCCAATTTCAATAACTTGGATGATAAAGCACATTCGACTGCAGTGGCTGGACTGTCACAGCATTTCCAATGGATAATTAATATTGCTGCTATTTGTATTTCAGTTAATATAACAAACACTGTGAAAGAATGAATAAGAGTATTAAAATGTATAGAAACACCTGCTAAATTATTACATTTCTTTAATTCTATACCCACGTCCAAAAAAAGGCGAATAGGTGATCAACCAACTTAAATTTCTGAAAGAAAAAAATTCGACCTGGACTTAAATTAGGAGCGAAAAGGGTTCAAGCAGGCAGAACTTCGGAACTTGAATCTTTTTCCAGAAAAAAACACAAAGATGTTTGCGAGCAAATATAAATTTGAACAAACCGAACCTCAAATCTCATTAACACGCAGTGGGTACTACTTGATAATAACAGTTATTTGGAACCCTTGAATGTCGAGGCTAAGTACTCATTATTATTAGACACTTTCTCTTTTCAAAATATGTTGCAGTTTAATTCTGTCCTAAATACAAATAACAAAATACTTGATTTAATACTATGTAATAAAACAAGTTAGTAGGTTGCCCAGCGAGATTCACTGGGGTGACAGATGTGCAAGCGGTGGACCCGAAATGAGCGATTTATTTGCGGAATATTTCGAAAGCGTTTACGTTCCGGAAGTCTTCCGGTTCGATCCCGGCGCCTCCTCTGTGTACACGAATGGTGTTGGTTTGCGGAGCATTGTTTTTAACGAGAATGACATACTTAGAATTTTAGAGAGCCTATATTCTAAAAAGGGTGCTGACCCTGACGGTTTACCCTCTGTCTTTATAAAAAAGTGTGCCTCACCTTTGTGCGTCCCATTAACAATTATTTTCAATATGTCTTTGAGTTTGGGCGAATTTTCGGCTGCCATGGTCGTCCCGATTTTCAAAAATGGTAAAAAGAATGATGTTAAGAATTATCGTCCTATAAGTAAAATTTCGATCATGCCTAAACTACTGGAAAAACTAGTATACGAATATATTTTTGCATTAGTGAAAAACATAATAATTTCGGAGCAACACTGGTTTTTTCCAGGCCGATCTTTAGAAACTAATTTATTTATTTTTACCGAATTCGTGCACAGCAACATGGACAGACGAGTCCAAGTTGATACTATCTATACCGACTTCAGCAAGGCCTTTGATAAAATCAGTCATAACATTTTGCTGAGCCGTTTGGCTGGAGTCGGTGGATGTCTTCTTAGATGGGTTGAATCTTACATCAAAAATCGCTCACAATTCGTCTCAATCCAGGGATTTCGCTCAAAATCATTTGTTACCTCGTCCGGGGTACCCCAGGGGTCACATCTGGGACCTTTATCATTCATTATTTATATTAATGAAATCAGGCATTGCTTCCGTAATTGTGATTTCCTGCTTTACGCGGATGACTCAAAGGTTTACACTTCTATAACTAACTCTGAAGATTGTGACAAGCTGCAGGATGACCTTGACCGCCTTGCTGGTTTCTGCGATGAGAACTATTTATTTCTAAATTTGGATAAATGTATTTCTATGACCTTCACGCGAAACTTGAATCAGGTAAACCATATTTATTGCATAAGGGATGTACCTCTTCAGAAAGTCGCCTCTGCAAAAGATCTTGGGGTGATGTTCGATCCTAAACTCATTTTTGATCTACACATCGATTCCGTTGTTAACTCGTCTTCTAGGATGCTGGGTTACATCCGTAGGAAGTGTGAGTCATTCAGAAATGTTAGATCGCTTTTATGTTTATTCAACTCTTTTGTCCTCAGTAAATTAATTTTTGCCAGCATTATCTGGAGCTCAAGACAGATGGTATACATAGACCGCCTGGAAAAGATTCAGAATAAATTTTTCAAATTTATTTCTTATAAAACCAATTATTTAATCCCCAATGGTGATTATTCCCCGGCGCGGGATCACTTCGGCATTATTTCTTTGTTTGATCGTAGAATTATTTCGGATGTGCTTTTCCTGTACAAGATCGTTAACAGTTCGATAAGCAACCCCGCTGTTCTCGCGCATATCTTTATAAATGTTCCCAAGAGGTCTCTAAAGGCCAGTGAGTTGTTTCACCTACCGCTAAGAAATACTTATTGGGCACAGAATTCGCCCCTCTGCCGTATAAATCGTTTTAGTAATAAAATACAGAATAATGTTGACTTTTTCTCAATGTCCCTTTCTGGGATAAAAAGTGCATTGAAGAGGCACAGGGGTGACTTCTGAATTCTGATTTTCAATATCTAATTCATGTTAATTTTAGTAATACTTACTGCTCTTTTTTTCTTTTTTTTGTGTAATTTCTTAATTATTAGAGTAATATGCTTTGTAATTTGTGGATACTCTAGTGGGTATCTTTGTACCTGTCTGTATCCCCATGTTCGCAATAAATAAATGAATAAAAATAAAATAAACAAAAACTAAAATAAAATAAAATATCAAACGTAGTTGTAGTTTTGTCTTCTTTAAAAGCTTTTGCTCTATTTCTTGTTTGTTGTTCACTATGGTCTAAGTGAAGTAGATTTGCGAAATAATAATCAAATTAAGAATTTTACTCATGTTTAATAAATTAATTAAAAAAGTATTTAAAATCGGATTACTCTCTTCAAATTCACTTCGTGACGTCTTCCCAATTAAAATATAAACTATTGATGCTCTTTTTAT
Organism: Cynegetis impunctata; assembly: GCA_030704885.1. Classification (NCBI taxonomy): domain Eukaryota; kingdom Metazoa; phylum Arthropoda; class Insecta; order Coleoptera; family Coccinellidae; genus Cynegetis; species Cynegetis impunctata. The sequence continues at coordinate 297,367 of JARQZK010005106.1, read as the reverse complement.
ATTTACAATATACTAACTGCCCTAGTGATATACATGTATTCACTTACATCAAAATTAAAATATAAAACACTTATCTTAGTGTTCTGTTACTATTAAAATTTAATACTATATAATATAGGTCAGGGCGACCTTTGTAATAGTGTAGTAAATATTGTCATCATTCCAATAGCGTTAATATAGTTGGATTGTTTACCCGTGGTACAGCGGCGAGATTAGCTGTACCGCAGTAAATAAGGTATTTACGCTGGTCGGTGCGGACAGAATTCTGCGGATATGCTCTAAATTAGGCCAGGATGTTAATTACATTTCTTCTTCAGAGGTAGTTGGCTTTGATAAAGTCGGTGGTGCTCTTAGTTTTGACCTATAATCAACGACATTCTTTTGGAGTCGCCCAAATTTTCGCTCGTCCATTTGAGCGAATTCAGGGTATGTTTCGTTGAATTTTCTGCAAGTTCTGGCTATAATTTGATCACATTGTTGATGCAGAATAAATAATTTCATCGAAATTTCGCTTGAGTAGTTATTACGAGGGTCGTTCAATAAGTCCTTAGAAAATCCAAGAGATGGCGCTCGTAGTATCGGTAAAGATTTTTTTTCCGTTAGCAGCACTATCGATAGTGAAGCTGTCAAAATTTCAGCTCGATCCATGAGGTAGGTCAATTTCTATCGTCGATTAAAGTCAACAACATTTGTTTATACATAACAATGGAGAAAAGCGAGTTCCGGGCTGTCATCGAACATTTCCATTCGAAAGGCTTAACGCCGAAAGAAATCAAAGCCGAGTTGGATGCAGTTCATGGCACATCTGCACCTGTGTTTGCGACAGTCTACAATTGGGTGAATGAATTTAAACGTGGCCGTTCATCCACAAAAGATGAACATCGTCCGGGACGCCCAGTGGAGGTGTCTACTCCTGAAATCATCAATAAAATCCACGACCTGATTTTGAGCGATCGACGAATTAAAGTGCGCGAATAAGTTGAGGCCACAGGCATATCACAAGGTACAGTCGCTTCAATTTTGCATGAAAAATTGTCTGTGAAAAAAATTTCGGCAAGATGGGTGCCGCGTTTGCTCTCAGAGGAGAATAAGCGCAATCGTGTGGTCGACTCTGAGGTCATGTTGGCGCTCTTCCGTCGCAATCCTGCCGAATTCCTTCGTCGATATGTAACTGTGGACGAAACCTGGATCCACTACTACACTCCAGAAACGAAGAGACAGTCATCACAGTGGATCATTGCTCAAACGAATGAGTATTTTGCAGAACTTCCGAAGTCCTATTTTTTGGACGGCATAAAAATTTTGGAAAAACGTTTGGAAAAGTGTGTAGAGCTGAAAGGAGACTATGTTGAGAAATAAAAAAAATTTACCCTAAAAAACAGTGTTTTCCTATCTTTTTCTAAGGACTTATTGAACGACCCTCGTATCGCCCATTTTGAATCGTTTTTTAGTGGAATACTTGTCTTAATGTACAAATGATTTATTTCACTTGACACTATTAGATTGCGTTGCCATGGAAATAAAGTCTATTAATCTTTCACTACATACGATAAAATTACTTGTTTTTGGGAAAAACGCAATTTTCTCGGAGATCCTGACGATTTAGGTATAGGAACATACTATATTATTCGCCAGGAAATTTAATCACCTTCTGATTTCTCAAGTCTCATGGGGAGGTTCAATTTGAAAAAAAAACACGATTTTTTGCCATTTTTGTATGTAGGAGAAATAGTACCTACTTATTTCAGAGCGCCCTGTTCAATATACCTCAAAATTATTGAGGTAAAATAATACTGGTGTTTTGCCTCAAAAATATGAAAATTGACTCGTGAACTGTTTGTGAAAAGTATAGAAATGCTACAAAAAAGGTGATTCAAATAAAGCAAGGATTTCGACAAAAATTCAATATACAGGATGATCCATATAGAATAACAAAGTTGCTACGACTTTTCAGAGGAAGCGGCAACACTGCGTGTTTGAAAATATTTTAGGTAGCTAGAGACTACTTGACTATGTATTCAACCAAAGTTTCAGATCGATCCCATCATGCGTTCTCTTTATAATACCAACCTACCATCGACCGTAAGACACCCTGTATATATATATATATATATATATATATATATATATATATAACAGACATCAAAAAAATCTCGGGAAAATCGGGGTCTAGCAGGTCTAGAATGGATATGAAAACAACTTCACCACTTCTGTTGACTTTCGGTACCGTGCAATAGTCTTTTATTTTCCGAGTAGACTAAAAACGATATATCTTGAAATTCGACATTTGACGATAGTGGGCCATTTCAAATTAAAAAAAGTTGCACTGTTATCTAACTGACCCACCTTCATTGTATAATTATCTACATGCTCACCAGAACACGATCGGAAATTCCAAAAATTAAATGGAACTTTTCAAGATAAGAAGGACGAGAGGATAATAATTATCGTAAATAATGTCTACAAGTTTAGGAGTCTAGATAATAGCACAGCCCTTTATGTTAACAATGGAAATATCATATCGAGTGAATATAACTTTGTTCCGTATGACAAAAACCTAAGAATGTGAATTCTAAAGTAGCTTTTTAATGAGCATGCCTCGTGAAAATTCAAAGCATTTTTGGTTGATAACTTCAATGGGGTATGAAAAATATAAAAAATTGACTAAAACTAGTTATTGTTCGGAACGTTTGAAATTAGATAATATTGTTAATTCTAACGGAAATAATTATCATTATGAGGTGTATGGAAAATAAAATGGAAGCAATAAGAAAAAAGGATCATAAGGCTCCTTTTTTTACACGAGGAGCTTCATGTTTCCCGCTCCTATACGAGAGCGTTTATTGCTCCTACATCTCGCATTTTCACACAGGGAGACGTTTCAGTTCCTGGCTCCTTGAGCTCAGTCGTATAATGGATCGCACGAGAGCTGTTGCCATATACCTTCTCTACCCTCGACACAAACTTCGACGACAGAAACGCAAACGATCAAGAATAGTTTGGGTACATCCAATCAACCAAAAGCCCGATGAAGCAGGAGTTTTTTCCACGCTTCACCAAGATCTGAGACGAGATGAGAAAACATTCTTCAATTATTTCATTCATTGACTTCCACCCACCTTTGAACGACTTCATTTCGGTCCTTGTACATGTCGAGATTTTTATCCCAAAGAGCGGGCTGGTTGCGGACAGCACAAATTAATAACTCCACATCGTGATCTGCCATGATGATGTCTTCCCCATGTCTGTCAACTGGGGACGACATGAAACATTTTCATAAAGTGACAAAAACGCGGGCGTACCAAGCTCCGTGGCTACAACGTATTTTACCCTCATTTTTACTCTTTTGTATTTACAATATTAACCTGAAAGTTGATAAGGGGATATAGAGGTGAGCGAAAACTTTAAACCCACGAAGCTATGAAATTTCAACACTAAAATTACAGCTGTTGAGACAAATAGTCAAAACCACCAACATGCACTTTCGAAAACATGAAATATTTACAATTTTGAAATGACGCCGAATAATGAGAAGCAACAAAAAGCAATTCTGTGATATAAATTCCATCTAGGTACAAAATTTCAATACTCTAACTCAATCTGCAGAAATGAGCAAGTGCTTATTATGAGAATGGTTATTCATATATGAAATGGTTATTTATATATGAACTGGTTACTTACATAATGAAGTGGTTATTTACATTATGTGATTCTTCAAGAATGTTAGTAGAGATGGAAAAAAGACAAGCAGATTAAAATTTGTCACAGAAAACCTATGTCAGATTGAACAAGGGAAAACAATGTTAAATAAAATTGAAGGTATCCAACCTTAAACTGAACTTTTTCTAGAGAATACTTCAAGTTCACGAGAAATGAGTGAATGTGTATTTAAAGTGGCAAGATTAATTTGGTACCGTATGGCTCTGACATATGCTAATGTTAAAAAGATATTGATGATAGCTTCCAAGACTAAATATATTGAAGAATGGGTTTGTAAAAAAATTGACATCTTCAAATGGCGCCAATGAAAATTGACGTATAATAAAAAAATTAACTGAAAAGCTAGTCAGTCGTTTGAAATTTGTATTTCGATGAGTTGAACATACATGTCACTGTGCGACAAAGATAGCGGTCAAATTTCAACGTGTTTTATTTTCATCATTGCATCACTTATTTGATTTCATCAGCACATCCTCCCTAAAACTAAAACGAATGCTTTTCGAAATGCCTGTATCCATTTTCTCCCCACTGAATACAAAAAAAAATTATGTATATATATCACGAGCATGTTTGTGTATCGAGGAAATTACTTTCGCGAATTGGTCCGTAATTTTCCATGAATAAATGAGTCCACTGTGTTTTGGGGATGTTTTATCAAAGTGAACGAACTGATCGTGCTTTTCGTGAAACTTCATTAGTTTGGTTGGAGCTCGAGTGATGAAGTTTCAAATTTAATCTCTACTATGCCGCAAGCAGATACATTTTTCATGCTGAAATCCAAAAGGTCGGAATCTAAAATGAAAGCTGCACACTTTTTTAAATCTAATGTATTTATTTCGGAAAAATAAAATGAGCAGACAGTTATTGAAAGTTTTCCAGAATATTGTAAAAGAAAGTGGGATATATATATATATATATAAATATATATATATATATATATATATATATTATATATATATAGTATATATATATATATATATACTATAATATATATATATATATATATATATATATATATAATAGTTATTATATATATATATATATATAATATATATATATAATATATATATATATTATATATATATATATATATATATATATATATATATATAAATATGTGAATTGTTTTTGCCGGTGTTGCATTTTTACTCATTTATCATTGGTTATACCTATTGAAAAACTCTTCTATTGATATGTTAATGTTTAGTCCCCAAATTCGTGACTTTTTGAAAACATTGAAACAGCAAAATTACTGTGATATTTAACTTGAAAACTGAAGAGCCAGCAAGCAGAAATTTATTCCTCATTTTTCTTTCGCAGTTGTGTACATTCGTTTGAATATATTATATCAGTTTTATCATTTACGATCTCCGTAAGACAATTTCGGACATTTCTAGAAATTCACAGTATTTATGATATTTTCCTATTTCAAAAATTTTGACGTAAGCAAAGTTGAAATTTTGATACTTATTCAGTATTCAAACGTTTGATAAAGCTGTAGGTAGCTTATTTTTCCATATTTTCGTGTTTTAATATTTCTTCCAATTGTTTGGAAGTTTGTCCAATATATATATATATATATAACTCATAATTTTTGCAAGGTATTCTAGAAACTGCATGAGGTTTTCTCAAATCAGTTGTTTTATAATTTAATAATGAAATAGATAAGGGTACTCGGATTTCGTGATGAATGGGCTTCACTTGATGTAATAAGAGTTTAAGATATATGATATTTCATTAGTTAACTGTAGAATATAGAGTAAGGCAATATATTTTAAATATCAGTGTCCGTCTCGACTAACACGACAGCGTTGCTAGGCATTCGTATCAGCTGTATTCGTGTTATTTTATTAATTGTTGAATCAATTCAGTAGAAGATGAAGTCAGGTTAAGTACTGAATTCTAGTACGATACTCATTATTATGGATTGCGTGGGGTTTTGAAGGGGCGTACTGATTATAGTTTCTTTAAATAATCCACTGTTTATTCGTATACCTAATGAGAATGAGGAATCGGAACTAATAAAATAAAGAAACAAGTTTTTTCATTCTTAACTTTTGTTCGTGACACATTAGCGATTTAAACATAAACTTTTCTGATAAAGACTCAAAGCTATTGTTATGAATTTTTGTTAGATGAATTTGATTTAAGGATTAACTATGATTCAGCAAAATCTCTAACAAGATAAATTACATACCTCTATTGATGCAGTAATTTCGAGACACAACATAAAACTCAATCGCAAACATATGTGTCCTACTTTACTTACCACTACTTAGTAATCGTTACTAAAATTTAATGAAATTTTCAAATTCATAATTTGTTCATTTTTACAAAAATGTATATTTTCTAAACATTAAAATTTTATTATCTTTTCCTCATTTATTTTTTTATGTGAGTACTATCAAACGTTGTTGATTTATTTCATAATACCTGCTATTCAATACACATTATATAGCGGAAGGAATCCCTCGTCACATCTCGTCTTCTCGCATGTGAATGAAAAGACCACACCTCAGTCAGTACCTCTTCAATTCTTTTCCAGTAAAAATGATCCAACCAACCTCAGTAATAATCTGCGCAAATCAACCTAACAGTTTTTGCACCACCTAAATAGTCGGAAATATGATTAATAAAACCTTGTTTCGAGCGATATACATGGTGCTTCAAATTTTGTAAGTGTTCATCAATTAATCAATTTTCCGCAGGACATTCTTCCTTATCAGAAGAACTATTGCATAAAAAATTATAGCCCACAGAAAATAGAAAATACCGTCATTCAAAAACATAAATGAAATTAACACAATAAAGGGTGAAAAAAACAACGAAAAGCTGTTGAATATCTAAGCCTTAAATTTTTATTTCATTTCTGTTTCCCGCCTTCTCCAAAAAAGGGAAATATAACCGCCCAATTGCCGTACTATCCATATTGTCCTCATATAAGTATTGTCACATATTGTGAAACACACCTAACAGAATAATTTCATTTGCAACAATCAATACGACTTTCGACTTTGTCATTCAATAGGTGACCTGCTCACATATTCGGATAAGCGTTATCGATAATCATGGAGAATCATTAGCAGTCGACATAGATATATATATATATATATATATATATATATATATATATATATATATATATATATATATATATATATATATATATATATATATATATATATATATATATATATATGTTCTTCCCGAATAACTATGCGACTTGATCAAAAGCTACCTCCATAAAGGGTGAAAAAGTGTTACGGTCGACGATGAGAGCTCGGACCGGTGTGCCTCAAGGATCTATCTTGTCACCGACGCTTTTTCTGATTCTGATTTCTGATATATTGATGAGCTTGAATTTGACTAAAAACTTTATTGTGAGCTTCGCTGCCGATGGTATTTTAATAGCATCCACCAGCAACAAGAGACCTGTTAGTGAGTCTACATTTGGTCATCAAAGTGTTGCAGAAGCTTAATCCATCAATAGTGATAGACACTTACAACCAGGATTCCAAGAAAAATTATATTATCACCAAGAGAACTCATAAACTTAGTATTTTATGAGTCGAGCTATACAGAAACCCATTTATGTTTATCGTGCTACGAATCTGTGTACGTCTGAGCAACTATGGTTGCTCTATAAGGCTTCAGTTGATCCACATTTGGAATAATTCTTCCATGCTTGGAGTTCTACACCGAAGCACTCCTTGCGTCTGCTTGACTCAATTCATAAAAGAAAAATGGGATTATCAGACAAAACGTCCCTAACCCATCAGCTCAGTCACTTGATCATCGGAGGAAGATTTGCGGAATGTGTCTCTTTTACATATACTATCATGGAAAGTGTTCTGCAGCCATTGCCTCCATTATTTCACTAGGAGCATAATTCTCTCGTCATACAAGGTAGAACATCGATCTACCAGAGGACGTTTCTGAACCAAACCGCAAACCTTTGGAACGCTCTATCCTCAGAGATGATTTCGGTTTGCTATAACTTGCAGTGATTTACATATAGTATAAACTCTTGGGGCGTCTGAGAAGCGTTAGGTACAAGTTTTTGCCTTTCCCGACAGTTTCTGGGTACGGTTAACAAAATGTTTGTTGTTGGATGGGATTGGTTCTGGTACGAATTGGTTGGGCGGTTGAGCCACAGGGGAGGAAATAAATCTTGTTTACACGATACAGGGCGCAATTTTTCAGAAATTGGGTTGAAAGCTGGTAATCTATGTAGATGGAAAACTAGTTTGCATCAGGAAAAAAATACTAATTTCATAAATAGATTTTTTGAACTGGGCACGTTATGAAAACCTGTTTTTCTTATTCAGCTTGCTGCGATAGAGTTTTTTCTTAATTTTTGGAATAATATACAACTTCACACACTATATTTAAACTGAACTGATATTTCGAATACTGTCCAGAGCTTTCAAACCATCACACTTAGATGTGAAGACTTCTATCATCATTCATCAAAATTGGTAGAAATAATATAAAATCTAACATCAAGGTAATTTCAACTGATATATTCAATTGAACACCCAATGAAGATGCATTAATCAACCGCATTAATCAATTATATTTTCAATTAACATAGTTAGCTTAACAGTTAGTACTTACAAATTTTATACGACTCTGATTTGAAGGAGTAACATACCTGAAAAAAAAATAAATATTCTTCAATTAATTCATACAGAAAAAAATATGTTGAAATGTCGATTTCATGAGAAGAAAAATTAAAGTTGAATGTATGTCACTACCCATTATGTATACAAATTTTTCAACCTTTTCAAGTTTTCAGTGAATATCAATAGACATATTTCCTAAGCAAGGTGGTGCTCGATAGCACGATACTCGGTATAAAAATGATCAACTTCACCGGTGGGCTACTCCACAAAGGAAAAAAAAACAAACTTCAGAAATTTCATGTGGAATTAAATGATAGATTCTTGCACACTATAGAACAGCGAGGAGCAGGTGTGCTTAGCAAATCCGTTTCAAAGATACTGGACCAAGATTTGTTTTTTATGTCTGATATATTTCCGATACATTTTCACATGAGGTGAAATTTGATATCTGAGGTATCTCTTGGTGCAACTCGAAGCCCTCCAAATTTGGATAAATTTAGTCAAAATTGTGGAATCTTCAAACTGTAGACAAGGGAAAAGCGCAGAGGTTTATGAAGCGTAAAACCGGAGGCAGAAGATGTTAAAATTAATTACCACCGCCACATTGACTTAGAGAGTTTAAAATTTGTACTTGGTATAAACTATTTTATAGTTTTCTTTTACCGTCGCAAATTCGGAGCATTTTTGAGGAGTTTTCGAGAATTGCGGATGTTTACAGTCACTCCAAATTCAGTTAAAAGAATGAACATTTCTGAGTATATTCGGTTGACAATAAGGAGGTGCATTTTGGGGGTTTGAGATGTTTGTTCTCACCGCCGCAATTTTATTGTAAAAATTTCATGAGTTTTTCAGCTATTCACGCTTTTTGCATGTCTTCAGTCCCTCAAAATTGACTTAGAGGGTTAATAATTGGAAAGTTACGATGATATTGACGGATCTCTGCTGCTTTCGTAATTTTTTTTTCATTCCTCACTATTAACGCCCATTGTTTTTTTTTAAATCAAGCTTCACAAGAAAACCAAAAACTATATGAGCTGAAACTTTTTGGAATTCATAATACATTATTTAGTGATTGAATGAATTTTGAAAATAACTTCGGAATCTCCTCAGCCCACTAATATCTAGCATATAAAAGTTCTACTTCATAAATTGTTGTAGTGTACAATTGTTAATCTAATTTATATTAACATATTCCAAATAGATATTACGTTTCCAAGGAAAGAGTCCGTTAAATTGAAACATCAATATGTTTTTCAAGCGATCCAATTATTTTGTAAGAAGATTAAATAAATGAATGATCGAATTCAGATAGAGTGGGAATGCAATTAAGATATTCCACCGACTCTGATTTCCCGAACAATACTCGAATTCAATTTCAGTCAAGACCATTTGGGCTCAATAGGAATTATTAACCTATACAGAAACTATAGAGAGAATAGGAAATGAAAACGCACATGATAAAGTAGTTTCAAATGAGAATTGTACTATTGGTTACTCCTTCTTGAATCAAAAAACGATTTATAATCCTTTCTAAATGAAGTAGCTCAAGATGATCTAGATATTGTTTTATGCTTTGAAATACTATTTCGATGGTAGCGATATATGTTAACGTTAAATTATTTTGAAAGAAATATTTGGATCAGTTTGAACTTGGTTGAATTCGATCATAAACTCAAACTATTCAAAACAGTTTTTGATGGAGCAAAAATTAACGTATGATTATTGTACCATTCTGAAACAGTAACATCAAAAACAACAATGATAGATATTACGCCGTTGATAAATCTAATATCCTCTATCTTATAAAACACGAATCTATCTGAGACAGAAAACACAAATTATTCTACATAACGATGTTTTCATATTATTCTTTTTTGAAAATAATTTCTTTCTTCACCTTTTGGAAAGCATCAGACTGTATGAAAAAAATCTCCATGACTAAGATCGTATTTTTCGCGCGATATGCATCGCGTCCAGATGAGATTCTGATGGATTGAAGTATATTTTAAAAAATCACGCTTGAATAGCAAATCGAATTGTAAAAGTAGAAAATGATTTTTTTTTCGAGGTGCATCGTAGTTGTGGAAGAAAGTTGAAACTATAAAATGAAAGTACATCAACTCAATCCATGTACCAAATGTCAAGCCTATATTGTAAAAAAAATCTATTCGTGGTAGAGACTTGCGGTCAGAAATGTTATGAATAAAGTGGCTAACAGAAAATCCTGGAAATTATTTTCAGGTTTCCAAGAAGGCCGCCAGGTAACATAACCGCTTTCTAACAACTTTTAGAGTTTTTTTTCTCTGAAATACGCTCAATTAATGTACCACAAAAATATTTCCTTTTTCGAACTAAAATTTATTCCAGTAATTTTTGTTCAACACTTTTTGACGAATATATTGAAATGAAGTGCCACCCACTTTTTCTGAATAAACAGCTGTAACTCCTGAACGACTGAACGAATTCCAACAAAGTTGGTCCCGTTGGAAAAACATTTGTTGATTCATCAAACGCATCTTATATGTGATATGTCAAATTTTAGTGATGCCAGTAAAGCGCGTTTTTTGATTCAATAGTGAAAACCGTATCTCGATATCTTATTCCTAGCCTAAAATATCGAAGAAAGAAGATACGGTTTTCAATAACCTATTTTGGCGTCATCACACTACATTTTTATGGAAAAAAAGTCATAATATTGCATTTAGTTTTTTAGAGAAATTGGCAAACTTCTGTTATTGTATATAAAACGCGCTCTACCAGCATCACTAAAAATGGCATATCACAGATAGGATGCATATGATGGAGCAATAAATGCTTTTCCAAATGGGACCAACTTTGCTGAAATCCGTCAGGATCTACAGCTGTTTATTTTTAACAAAACATTGAATCACTCCCCACCACTTCATTTCAATAGATACGTCGAAAAGTGTGGAATAAAAATTACTCTAATAAAGCTCATCTTGAAATAAAAAATATTTTTTTGGTATATTTACTAGGTGTATTACAGAGAAAAATCCCTTTAAAATTTTTAGATGGCGGTTATGCCCCCTGACAGCCATCTAAGAAATCTGAAAATAATTTCCAGGATTTTCTGTTAGCCACTTCAGTTATAACAAGTTTGTACGACGAATAGTTTCTCAGATACAGCGGGTTACCTCACTTAATCAAACACCCGGTACAAGTGTTCTGATAGCGAAGCAGGTCTGAATGCGATTTTAACGGCATAGTCCCCGCGCGGTGCAGTGCGACTGAGGCAAATGGTTGACATTACCGAAAGGCACTTCCTCAACATTGAGGAAGTGCCTTTCGGTAGTGTCAACCATTTCCCTCAGTCGCACTTCCTCAACATTAACCCAATCTACGTACCAAGTTTGAACGCTCTAACTCAATCTACGGAAGCTGTGGAGTTTGACAAATTTTCAAAAACCACGAAAAAACATGAAATATCTACGTGAAAATGGCAGTGAAAAAAAATTTCAACCAAATTTTGACAGTTTCGTTCTGCTACTAAAACAACCCCAGGTAATAATTTCAGTTCATTTTACTGGATAGAAGCCGCTGGAGATGTCAATATGTACCAGGAAAAAAAATATACATACTTATATATATATATATATATATATATATATATATATTATATATATATATATATATTGTACGTTTCGGTGGTACATCCACCTTCTTCAGCACTCAATATATAAATCACAAACAACCTTAAATGTAACATACATACACATAAAATCAATTAATACAATAATTTTGTCAAGTACATCCACAATAAAATCAAACTTAATCAACTAACATAAACACATTAAAAACTTTTACTAACTATATTTGACAATATATGTGCTAGGTATTTTGAAAGTTTACACAATGGTGATTGAACGCAAGAGACAATAGGGCGTAGTGGCATTCCTTCTTTGTGTATTTTTGGTAGGCCATAAATTTTCGAGGTTTTACTGTTGTGCGTTGATAAAGTTTTCGCGTCCTTGGTTGATATGTATCCCCTCTCTTGCCATTTTTTAACAATTTTGTTGTTTTCTTTTTTTAATGTTAATGTCATGTCTTTTTTGATCTTTGTATATGTTGTTTTATCATCCAGAAATGTGTTCATTTTTTCTCTGTATGTTTTAGTTTTTAATGTGTTTATGTTAGTTGATTAAGTTTGATTTTATTGTGGATGTACTTGACAAAATTATTGTATTAATTGATTTTATGTGTATGTATGTTACATTTAAGGTTGTTTGTGATTTATATATTGAGTGCTGAAGAAGGTGGATGTACCACCGAAACGTACAATTTTATACTTTTATTCGTTTATAATAATTAATTAAATTGACCTGTCAGAGCTAAACTTTTATTGTTCCCATATAACGTAAACAGGTAAGAAATTCATATACATCTATATATATATATATATATATATATATATATATATATATATATATATATATATATATGTATATATATTTATAAATATATATATATATATATATATATATATATATATATATATATATATATATATATATATATATATATATATATATATATATATATATATATATATATATATATATATATATATATATATATATATATATATATATGTGTATATATATATATGTATATATATATATATATATATATATATATTCGACATAAAAATATTTTTGAAAATCGTGGTGGTTTGAAACGGATAAAAAAACCACTTGCGCTCGTGACTGCTTTTCTTCGATACACTGCCATAGTATGTATTTTATGGTAAAATACGACTAAAACCCAGCATTGCAGAGAGATATCATATTTTTCAGAACCAAAATGTCTAATGGTAGTCTCGATTCGAGTAGCAGTTAACCATAAAAATAAACTGGCATTGCACATTTCAGCTCTTGTCAGAGAGGCAATATTATTGTGCTCGTCGTAAGAAAATATCAACTGATATGCAAAACAGGCCGGAAATGAACCTGACCGGCTGTATAAAAGAGTCTCGTGGGAGACTATAAAAGCTGATAGTGGCACGTGCCAATGCTTTTAAGCAGATTACCGAAGGACGCCTATATTCCGATTTTCATATCATGGTAATGTGACAGAATTCAATTGAATAATGGAAAGGAACATATATATATATATATAAATATATATATATATATATATATATATATATATATATATATATATATATATATATATATAAAATTAAGTGAACTAGGACATTTATTTGAAACTAATCAAACAAACCTCCTAGCGGAGCTGGTTATAAGAATTCACGAAGCATCGAAATGTCAACGACTACCCTAGACGAATAATTCTTACTTATATATATATATATATATATATATATATATATATATATATATATATATATATATATATATATAATGAGTGTGCGGCATATTAATAAAAATTAACAATTATCCGAAATGTCATTCATTTTTGAACAAAACTTGGATAAGGATAACCACTTTTATCAATTCAATTTTGGCAGCACTTCAGCACGGAAAAGCACAGAGGGTTTTGCATTCCTCTTCAATTCTCTATTTCAAGTGTTTGATGTCAGGAAATGGAATGTCAAAGATTTTATTCTTTACGAGTCCCTAAAAGGCGAAATCGTAATGTAGGTACCGTGACACCAGGTAGTAGTAGTCTTACGCATAATAGTTAGCGACTGATTGCGTTCACTTTAGTTCGCAACTCCTTAGCGAAATAGATCGCTCTTTTGGCGAGTTATCTCAAATACCAAGGTAACTAATCGTTCTCTCTCTTTGTTACCGCTACTGCACTCACTCTTTTGTTTGATAAGCAATCCGGTCTAGTTCGCAAACGAACTTATAGTTCTAAAGAGCGCTCCCGCAGAAGAACTTCGCAGAGCCGATCCAAAACGTACAAATTAGACCTGTGTCGATCGATCATTTGTCGAGACCCGGGTCGATCATGACCCATTCGTATGGTGATCGGGTTAAAAAGATTCGATCATTTGGGTAGCAGGTCGCAGTTCCTTTGTAACGAATGATGAATGCTGAACCGGTGAACCGGGTAGAATATATTATATTAATAAGATAACCTACATGAGTGAAAAACAATATAAAAATATTAAAAAAAAAATAACTAATAGTGTTTAATATCAAAAATGATAATTTACTCCAAATTGTGATTGAGAAATGAAATTTGAGAGGCTCTTTTCGGTTTTAAAGAGCTTCTTTTATTATAGATAGACGCTTCATCAATGTGTATAAATGTGGACAGAGGAGACGACGATAATATCAAGTAAGTTCAAGCAAAACCTGAATATAAAAACACGTGTCGCGGGTCATACCTATATATGTCACTGATTCGATCTCAAACTGAATTCGATCTCGATCACGACGCGATCGAGTTCGCAACCCAAAAGACAGAGAGATCGACAGTACATATATCAGCAATCAGCATGTCACTGATTCGATCTCGATCAAGACGCGATCGATCGAGTTCGCGACCCAAAAGACTGAGAGATCGACAGGTCGCGACTCTACTATGCGAGCGTTCCTGGAAAAATCGGTTCCTTTTGGATTACGTGTCAAAATTCAAAAAAACACGAGAAAGAGTGCGATGAATGAAAGAATGTAACTAAACGATTGTACCAGCAAGCAATTAGTTATATACTGTTGTGTAAAAACATATGAAAATTAAGTACAATTTGGTTAGTCTTGTCAAGTAAATCGGGATCGGGTTAAATAAGATCGGGTCTTTTAGAAATTCGTGATTCGATCACTCGTGTATAGGTTGCGATCGAATCAAAAAGATTCGATCAATCACGATCGACACAGGTCTAGTATAAATCTTGCAGCCACTAACTGAACGAAGAGAACCACTCTCGCTTACTCTCATTAATATTACAAGTCTGTTTTCGAACTTTTTTTTCTTTGTCCTAATGTTTGCAAGAGGCCCATATTTGAAATATATACCTCTTGGTCATGGCTAATGTGATACATGTTGCTGGTATTATTTAGTTTCGTAGCTGATTTATTTGTCTGAATTAAGCAAAAATTGTCATAATGTCTGGTAGGCAGTTGATTAAAGCTACCATGATTTCTCCTGTACTTTTTGCGCCGGTCATGGAGGAAGTGACTTTATTTATTGCCACTAGAAGTTTTCCGGTATCCAGACCGGAAAGAATCTTCATCAGAGAATCTAGGTCGTCCGTGGATAATATCGGCGTCGTTGTTGGCGTCATTATAGGCGTCGGCGTCGTTGTTGGCATCGTCTTCGTGTTAGGAGTGCGTTTTACATTTTTGTGAGGGTATTGTTCTTTCGTCCTCTGGGGGAAAGCGGGCACCCTCTGTAGATAGCCGGATGGGGGCCGCTACAGTTGGCACACTTTGCCGGTTCTGTCTTCGGTTTGGTGCTTTGGGCACTGTGATGTGCCCCTCCGCACTTCATGCACCTGGCGGAGGCGTGGCACTGGCTCTGTCCGTAGTAGAACCGTTGGCAATTGTGGCACTGACTCGCTCCACTTTTTGTTCAAGGAGCCTTTAGGAATTCGAATACTCCGTTCTCAGGCATCTCAAAGGGAAGATTCCGAAAAACCACCTTTAATGGTTTCTCTTCCGCTAAAGGAAAAGTGTGTTAAGGAATCTTTTCGGAGTCTAAGAGATTTTTTAGACTCCGGAAGTCTTCGGTTGTGACAGAATTGACACTTATCCCGTCTCTGAACGAATTATCGCGCAACTAAGAAGCAAGGGATCTAGGAACTAGTTCGCGTAGGTCGACTGTAGGAGCAGCGGAGCGCTCTTACAAAACAAAACTAGTTTGCGAACTACACAAGACTACCAGGCAGATGATATGTTCGTCTGTAGCGTATATATATATATATATATATATATATATATATATATATATATATATATATATATATATATATATATATATATATATATATAGATATATATTCAAAAGTTTTGAAAAAGCCACGAATGTCGTGGTGAAACGTAAACTTTTCAATAAAATCGAGTTTTTGTGAGATTCACCAAGCCTGTTATTGCTGATAATTATCAAGAAGTTAAAAATAGTTCACAGGCAATAACAATTCAAATAAATAATTATATATATACATATATATATATATATATATATATATATATATATATATATATATATATATATATATATATATATATATATATATATTATATACTTAATACGGTAGTGTGTCGCCATGTTGACTCACCCAGCAAAAGGCAGATCTTAATGGCTTTGTTCGCGAAAAGTATTCCAACTGATTCGAAACTATTCGGTTCATAAGCAATTCGGAATCAGGATTTACCTAATACTTATGCTCAATCGCATGCAACTTTAAGCGGGCTACACACGGACGTTGATGTGTTAATACATCAACTGTGACAGTGGCGTGTACTTATGCCCTTGAGAAGAAAAATAGAAATAAAAATAAAGATTAACCGCAACCACTACTTTGAGAATGCACAAACATCGGTGAATCCATCCTCCACACGTTGAGAGATGCACGTGTTCATTTGAATGCGCATACAAAAATTCAAGCGATTCAGAAAACATCAACGCGGCGTTCATCCGAAGTGTGCATTCGAAAACGTGGGTATTTTTGCATCCACATTAACGTTATTGGTTGCACGTTCTTGAATGTAAATGACGTGTAAAGACATCATTGTCCTTGTGTAGGGGTCTTTAAGTTGCGTTATCAAATGTGACGCGCAGATTACCAAACAATCATGAGTGTGCAAATCTCGAACTTCCGGTTCTAGTCTGATTCTAAGATACGGTAGAAATAATTGAGGAGAATCGATCCAAACCAGTTCGAGTTTCTTCGCGAACGTAGAGCTGGAAAAAAAAATTCGGAATTTTGTGATCCGCGAACGCCATCATTCAAACTGCGCATGCAATTCATTTATAAATATCATATAAATACAATAGCTCTGTTCGCGGTAAGGCACTAATAGCATGCGCAGTTTTAATTATGGCGTTCGCGGATCACAAGTGCCTTATAGCGAACAGAGCTATTGTATTTATATGATATATATATATATATATATATATATATATATATATATATATATATATATATATATATATATATATATATATATATATATAATTATATATACATGCGTATTATGACTAAATTTCATTTCAATAATCAGCTTGAAGTTGGTTATATCCAGTCAATCAATTTTTAAATGAAGTTTAGGCCCCCAATTCGAATTAATTTCATAAAAAAGTTCCTATATTTCATTAATATTTGCAAGATAGTGTAGGTTACGTTGAAGTTATTATCTCTAATAAAGATTGAGTGTCCAATTCTGAGAGTTTATAAACAAATTTTATTCGTCCGAAATTTGCTCTTTCATGTTGAACTCTCATTTTATTCAACAGAATTATTTGAAGCCAAAGATATTTCTTCATTTGTAATAAGATAGCTACTCATCATTTCTCACAGTCCCAGTCCCATCATATTGAGCTGAAGTAATGTATAAGTTACTAGAAAATTTAACTGAACACTAAATCATAACATATTTCGAGTTAATTTTCTATCAAATTATTCATATTTAAATAGCTTCCCCAAGGCAATTCAGATGATAAACTATAACTGCAAAATGATAGAATATCGAAGAAGAAACTGGTTTGCTATAAATAAAATTTCACATACCATTTATTGTGAGATATTGAATCCAATAAGAGTTTTTCTAGCCGAGACGAAATTTTTGAGAGAAAGAAGCCGTACTTATCATACACCAAGGTTCTTGCTGATATTTTGCATTTGAAAATATGGAAATATTTATCTGTCTTTAAAAACATGCTTATGATCGAATTGATGAATCCTGGATTACAAGATTGATGTTATATATATGGAATTTTCTGAATTTCATTACTATTTTCAAAATTTAACAAAACAGTTCATGATTCTTTCTGATAGTTTCCACTGAAAAAAAATATCGATTTCTGACCTTAATCATTCCGACGAAAAAAAGTTGAGGCTCGGAGAGACGAAACACACTCAACAAATTATAAGTAGATTACCAATACAGTTTATTCTACATTGTAATTAATATCCATTTTTAATTTGTCAAGAGAAATTATTTTGATATTAGGTCTGCCAATTTGGAGACTATGTATTTCAAATGAAAAATTTTTGTAAAAATAGGCGTGTTAGAATACTTTCGAAAGATGAAACTCATTTCAAATCACATCATGACAAGAAGTAAAACAAATGATAAGTTATAGAGTATCGGGGCAACTCAATAGGAAAAACATTGTAGAGAGTCAAAAAAAATTGTTGGCATAATCACATGTAACAGATTATTTTGAAGTAATTGTCTTCTTATTAGAAAACATATTAGAAAAACTACTGAAACGCGAAATTCATATATACGAGGGCCATCCAGAAAGTAGATTACGTTTTCGTCTGTGTCCGCTAGGGGCGGGGCTAGCGCGGCCATCTTGGGGTCAGAGCGTTGCGCAGCTCAGTCGGCATCTAGCCGTGCTAGTGAGAGGTTCGTGCTGTGCTCCGTTCAGATACTGTGACGGTTTGAAATGTCTGCGTTAATTGAAAATCCCTCGAGCTGCGTGCAGTAATAAGGTTTCTGACTGCAAAAAACTGTAAACCGATAGAAATCTATCGGCAGCTTTGTGAAGTGTATGGGGACAACATTATCACTGAAGGTGGAGTGCGTCAGTGGGTCATAAGATTTAAAAATGGCCGAACCAATGTTCACGACGAAGATCGAAGTGGGAGACCCAGCATAGTGACTGCCGAACTTGTCGAAAAAGTCGATGCTAAAGTCCGCACCGAGCGACTTCCACCTATTCCCAGCAATGAAGAAGTGGCTGGCTATGCAGCGTTTTGATGACGACGCACAGCTGCAAGAAGAGGTAACGAAGTGGTTGAAGGCGCAGGCGGCCGAATTTTTCGACGAAGGAATTTCCAAGCTCGTACATCGCTACGATAAATGCCTTAATTTGAATGGTGACTATGTAGAAAAGTAGTATTTGAGTGTGGCTTTCATCTGTATATTATAAAATTTGTTTCCTATACTATATATATATATATATATATATATATATATATATATATATATATATATATATATATATATATATATATATATTTATATATATATAAATTATAATATATATATATATATAAATATATATATATATATATATATATAATATATATATATATATATATAATATATATATATATATATATATATTATATATATATATATATATTATATATATATATATATATATATATATGTGTGTGTATATATATGTGT
Source organism: Cynegetis impunctata (assembly GCA_030704885.1). Taxonomy (NCBI): domain Eukaryota; kingdom Metazoa; phylum Arthropoda; class Insecta; order Coleoptera; family Coccinellidae; genus Cynegetis; species Cynegetis impunctata. The sequence continues at coordinate 277,731 of JARQZK010005106.1, read as the reverse complement.
GTGTGTATTAGTTTTGAAAGGCGATCCTGTCAACGCGTGTTAGTTTCAAAATTGTTTATATTCAATATGCTCATCGTATGTAGTAGTTTTTTTTTAAGTATAGAAATAATCTCGGGAGTATCATATTAAGGATAGAATTGGTTATTCATTATATAATAACTATTATTTTGAAGTGGAGTATTGATTATAGTTTTTACAAATAATCTATCTATTCATATAATGATAATGAAGGATCGGAATTAATAATAAAAGAAAACAAATTTTTTATAATATATAGCATAAATTCATCTACAGGATAAATAAAATTCTTTGTAATTATGCCTTATAAGATGTAAATATACATTGGATAGTTGTGATAGCATAATAATTATTCATTATTTCCATTGTATGTTTTCATTTTAATATTGTTGTCATGATATGTTTTTGTTCCACTAAATTCTGAATAAACTTTGCTCTCCGTCAGAAGATCACTGTTTTAAATAATTTCCGTTTTCTCAGGAAGAAATATATGAAGCCTAAAAGGAATAATGCTAAATTTTTTTTTATTAACCTCCAACGTCGTGTGGAAACAATTTTCCATAAGCTGCCTGTTGAATGTCAGGTTTCATGAAAATATTTTACCGAATAAAAGGGACCTACAGTTTTAGGAGGGTTCCGAGAGGCTTCACTAGGCAGAATACTTCTCGGTGGTTTGCCATTGCCATTGGCTCGGTATTAATTCGTTGGTTCGGTCAGGATTCGATCCGAAGACCTTCTGTTCAGTAGTCCAACTCACTGACCACTGAGCTACAGAGCCTCTTGAAAGAATATTAACAAAGTAAAAATGATAGTGAAAATTAAATTAAAACTAGAGACTCATGTAACTATATATCACTCCGAGATATATATTTACATTTCAATGGATGGGACAATTTTCCCTTATTTTTAAATTTTCAGAACGAGAGAAGAATTAAACATATTTCTTTCCAATAAGTTAATATAATTCTGCCAGCTTTAAACACACAGAGCTCTCGTCAGAGCAATTTCACCGCCACTCACTGCTATCAAGACTGCCTGGAAAGTACTCAAGACAGGATAACGGGCAGCGCAAGTAGCAACGGCAGTACCTACATTTAAAGAGAAATTTCAACCATTTAATTGGTCTTATCTTTTCTTATACACAAAGCACTTGAAGCTGTGAATTTTTTATTCACTTCACTTATTTAATATAGATTTGAAACGTAGAACACAAACAGCAGAGATTAAAATGAACATTTGCAATCTGATAACGTATGGGTATCTCTTTGTGGTCTCATCCGTTGTTTGATATTAATTTTACCTATAATCGATCGTACCCTCGTGGAAATATTCAAAAGCTAGTGAAGGTAAATAAGCATAAGTATAACTGATATTTTCAAAACAGTGCCTTCTTGTTTCAATTCTAATTCTCTTGTTACTCTAGATATTAAAAAATAATTAATAAGTCCATTTGTTTCGTCAATTTAATATCTTCTCTTTAATCGTCTTAAAATACGACTGCGATGATATTTTCCTAACTTCGAACTAAAGTAACTCCACGGTGATTTATTAACTGAGAACTTTCACGTTGTTTCATTGTGCTTCTTATTGTAGAAGTTGATTCCTCCTGAATACGATCCGTACGATGAACAAAATGAAATACTCTATGTCTACCGTTTCAGTCTCACACAAAGTCTTTTGCGACTACCTCTAGTTCCAAATCCACAATCTGTTTGTAAGAAAGAATGTTCTCTCTCAAAGAACAGTGTGCGGAGATTTTCTAAACAAAGTGATGAGAAATCTTTGGTTAAAGGCAATTGAAGTCTGCAATATATACTGTCCACTGTTGAAATGAATCATGAAATATATGTGTGTGTGTGTCTATATATATATATATATATATATATATATATATATATATATATATATATATATATATATATATAGATATATATATATATATATATATATATATATATATATATATATATATATATATATAAATATAAATATATATATTAATATATATATATATATATATATATATATATATAAATATATATATATATATATATATATATATATATATTTAAGAATAATGTACACACAAACGAAGGATAAGACTAAGCTTCATAAAAAAGCTTTCTCTGTGAGAAAGCTTTAGATTAAGGACAACGAGATTTATTCTCGCATTACATCTCAATATCCTTATAATATTTTAGAATATATATATCTATATATATATATATATATATATATATATATATATATATATATATATATATATAAATACTTCAAAATATTTCATGAAAGTGCCCCGCATCACAGAACTCATTTCAGAATAATGTACAGGGTGGCCAGATAAGAATGCAAAGTGCTGTATGAGAGTTGGGGTAAAAATTATTATAACTGGTGGCCAATAGAAAATCTTGAACATTATTTTCAGGTTTCTAAGATGGCCGCCAGGAGACGTAACAGCCAACTAAAATTTTTAAAGTGATTTTTCTCTGAAATACATCATGTAAATGTATCTCAAAACTATTTCCTTTCTTAAGCTAAGCTTTATTCGAGTAAAAGTACACTTTTTGACGTATCTATTGAAATAAGGTAGTGGGCAGTAATACAATGTTTTTTTGAATAAACAGCTGTAACTCGTTGACGCCTGAACGGATTTTGACAGAGTTGATCTCGTTGAAAAAAGCATTTATTGTTACATCAAAACCATTTTTGTTTATCGAGCTCTGTATTATCTTTGTGTCAATTCCGCATTTTGAAGATATACAAAATATAAAGCAATAATATCAACAGCTTCATCATTTGTAAACGAATTTCAATAGTTTTTAGTCCTTCTGTGTGCCACAAAAACTTATGATACTGCCACTATAAGCATAGTTTCAATATTTTTTGAAAAGTTTATTGTAGGCATTTGTTTTTCCTCCCTGGCCTACTCTTCATTTTCTGACTACCTTGCACTAGCATATTATATTCATTGATTATATAACTCATGTATGAATAAGCCAATAGAATCCGTGAATTTTGCATAACTGCTGCGTATTGATAAGTGAATATACCCTTGACGACGTGATATAATCGTTTTGGTGTTTCGCCTCGTATCAAATGTGAATGTTTACATATTGACGGTGTTTTGACGTTTGTCAAAAAAAATTAATATTTTTTATTCGTTGTATAATAGTAACGAATACCACTCGAGCAATCGAAAATAATCGATTATACTGACCTCGTCACCCGACGTATTTTCTTAAAACACCACTCGAGCTGCGCTCTCGTGGTGTTTCGCAAAATATCTACGTCTCATGGCTCGGAAGTATAAACGATTATTTTCGATGCTCTTGTGATATTATAACTGATTATTTTTTTCGTATGATTTTCAACCAATCACATCGATCAATTCAGTTAAGTTACCTTGTATAATTTCGATAATACCTGATTATACATAGAGTAGCTCTACCAATCGAAAACTAACAGGACCGTCAAATTTTGACGTTTATCAATAACTTCAAACATGAGTCGATTCGGAGATTTTTACTTAATATACTCAACAAATAATCGTATCAAATACAATACGTACTTCAAAATAAATACGGTTATACATCTCAAACTTCCTGCATAATTACAAATCGTATCAGTTTGACAGAATAATCCTCCCGCTTCGCGGTCGGATTATTTAAACTGTCAAACTGACACTCTTTGTAATTATGCAACAAGTTATCGATGTATAACCTGATTATTTTGAAGTACTTATAGTATTACTACTGATTATTATGCCCCTACACGTTTTTGCTGAAATGTTTAGAACGAAAAATACTATTATTTAAAAATCATAAAATTATGAAATTTCATCAATGAATCTTGGAAAAGGATAAATAATAATAAGAATAGATAACGTGGTATGGCGTTTTTTCAGAATTTCATGATGATTAAATTTTCTTTCTTCGATATCTCAGGCAGGAAATACGATATCGAGATACTGTTTTCAATTTGGTCATTGCATTTGATTTTTCAATGAAATAGGAAATTTTTTGTTATTATAACAAAAAGCGCGCTATAGTGGCATCACTAAGAATTTGACATATCACAGATAAATTGGTTTTGATGTAATAATGAATGCTTCTTTCAACGAGACCAACGCTGTTGAAATCCGTTCAGGAGTTACCGCTGTTTATTCCAAAAAACATTGTATCACCATCCACTACTTCATTTCAATAGATACGTCATAAAGGGTCGAATAAAAATTACTCGTATAAAGCTTGGCGTAAGAAAGGAAATAATTTTGTGGTACATATACACGGTATATTTCAGAGAAAAATCCCCTTGAAAGTTTTAGATTTTCTGTTGCCCACTTTAGTTATAACATTTTTTAATGCAAGCCTCTGCAATGAATAGTTTACGAGATACAGCACTGTGCATTCTTATCTAGCCACCCGGTACACACAAACATAGGAGTAGACTAAGCTTCATAAAAAAAAATTATTCCTGCGAAAAGAAACCTGATAAGTGTTAGTTTAGATGTTCAGAGTATTCGAAAAAACTGATATTTGGAAACTGTGAAGGAGGGACGTTCAGTATTATTGCCTTATGTATGAAAATAATCGTTAGAGAATTTCGTATTCTGCTTTAAGAGATATTCGTTCGAGGAATCGGAAAAATATAAAAAATCATTTAGTCGTTTCATCCAAACCGTTTTTAGTTGGAGCATAAATGGCGAATTCCAAATTTTGAACGGAATGAATATATATATATATATATATATATATATATATATATATATATATATATATATATATATATATATATATATATATTCGAATTGTTGTTGCCTGTGATCTATTTTTAATCTCTTGATAATTATTAGCAATAACAGGCTGGTTGAATCTTAAAAAACTCGATTTTATTAAAGAGTTGACGTTTCACTACGATATTCGTAATTGAAATTTCTTTGACATTTATTGATGTGAAAAAATTGAAAAAATAAGGCTGCTTTGTCTTGCTAGTTATTTATTATATGCTATTCAGTCTAATATTAACATTCAAAAATGTTACCATTAGATGGTAAGGGAAACCAAAGAAACCTTTACCTACGTAATGTTTGAAAATAAAAATAATAGGGTACTATTTATCTAACAACAAAGAAATTAGTCATGGGAAAACATTAAAGATGTGGAGTAAAATTATCGGTATAGTACGTTTATATGGAAGCAGCCGTTGACACGTGTTTCGGACTCTTTGGTCCTCATCAGAACGGCGTAGCAAAGCATTGGATTGAAAATTTGAAGATGAAAATAGTACAACAAACAAAATCCTCTGATACGGAAGACAATCACCCTCATTGTCTTCCGTATCAGAGGATTTTGTTTGTTGTACTATTTTCATCTTCAAATTTTCAATCCAATGCTTTGCTACGCCGTTCTGATGAGGACCAAAGAGTCCGAAACACGTGTCAACGGCTGCTTCCATATAAACGTACTATACCGATAATTTTACTCCACATCTTTAATGTTTTCCCATGACTAATTTCTTTGTTGTTAGATAAATAGTACCCTATTATTTTTATTTTCAAACATTACGTAGGTAAAGGTTTCTTTGGTTTCCCTTACCATCTAATGGTAACATTTTTGAATCTTAATATTAGACTGAATAGCATATAATAAATAACTAGCAAGACAAAGCAGCCTTATTTTTTCAATTTTTTCACATCAATAAATGTCAAAGAAATTTCAATTACGAATATCGTAGTGAAACGTCAACTCTTTAATAAAATCGAGTTTTTTAAGATTCAACCAGCCTGTTATTGCTAAGAATTATCAAGAGATTATATATATATATATATATATATATATATATATATATATATATATATATATATATATATATATATATATATATATATATATATATATATATACATATATAATATATATATATATATATATATATATATATATATATATATAATTAGGTAGTTGATGGAATCCGTCGTTACTACGTGATAACTTAACCCAAATTGCAATCGCAGTGTTATATTTTTCAAAGTATTTTTGTGATAATAAACGTAATAAATTCAAGTTTTGTTTTTGTTTAAAACTAAGTAAGTAGAGCTTTAATCAGTTCAAAAGCATTCAATTCAAAATTCAAGAGCAATTGATTTTGGAATGTATATAACTTCCTGGATAATTGTAATGTTTTCACTTGGAATAGTACCTATACTTTTTTTATTCAGTGAGAAAATGAGGCATCATATTAACTAATAAAATGGCGAAAGGAGATAGTCTAAAAGTATAGATATACGTTGCATCTTTTTTGACAGCTTTATTAGAGCTGAGACTGTTGACAGCACTGTGAATGCGATGTTCAGAAGTTTTAACAAACTTTAAATTTAGTACAGCTGTGCAAGTGCATTTTGTCGGAGTTTTCCGTATTCTACAGCCCCGCGAGATATGTAGTTATAATTTCATAGAAAATGTCGTAATCCAAGTAACAAAAATTAGAACTTGGCAGCATTCGTGATAGAAACGCTAGAATATGTCACCCTTTTTCACCAGTAAATTTTGAAGGATGGCAACTGCTTGAAGGCAAAAAGAGATAGCGTGGCTGGAAAACGCAAAGAAAAATCATACAATTTAATCTTGTACAAAATGAAATTAACTAGTAAGGAAGGCATAATACCTATAGCTCAAAAAGAAAATAATTGGATGCTTATTAGATGAACAGGCGAATTTATTAATGAATCTGAGTTTGTCATTCACAAAAACTTTCATTGTCTATCCAGTGTGAATGCTTGAATGATGAATTTGTAACAACTGAATTTGGAATATTTTCAACTAAATAATTAAAATTAATATAGCTTCGTTACATATCCAGCTTATTTTTTTAAGATTCATGGTACAATTTTCACTCACGAAATGGTAAATATTTGAAATAATTTTGAAAATGATGATTATAAATAACTCAATTATAATATTGCACAAAGAGAACAATAAATTGAGAATTTTATTTTTTTTATTTCTCAACAAGTTTTATATCAAAGTTTATCAGTCAAAGAACGTAAAAATCTAGTGGTGCATGAAATCTATTACGTCTGGTTTACTGGTTTCTATGAAAAAAATCTTTCAAAATGTGAATTTGATAAAAAAAAATCAATCAATTGTATGATAAAATCATACTTATATATTGATACTTTCAATGAATGAATCAAGAAATATATTACTCTTCCACAAGTTTCATATATTTTTCAGTTATATTTTTTTTGCACATTTTATGACATTCTGTATATTGATAATACTGTAGAATCATCAATAGTAGTGGTAGTAGTAGTATAGTAATGTAATGAAAATTTCATGAAAAATTGCTAACAATTTTCCACGAAATATTTTGAAATGTTTTTACTTAGCCGATTACTATGAAATAATCCTATTTGAAAAATTTTATGAATACGTTTGTTAATATTCGACAGCATGTCGTAACCTGACTAAGCGCTATAGGTTGTTTTCTTTTTCCTAGATACGGATATGAAAAAGTATTCATCAGTTTCTATTCATACTATCTACTTATCATTAGATATAAGAGGATCAGATTCAGTTATATCGGGTTAGTTGATAGTCTCTATTAGATCGCATTATTTATACACAAGCACTCTATAGCTACGTTCAAGTTTCGTTAATCCGAGAAACATAAGCCAGGCCTACCATCTACGAGGCCCGTTGATAAGGCTTTTACTTGTGCCCTATATTTAAGTTAATGCTTCTAACACCAGGATTGCAGACGCGGATATTATACATGCCGAACAAGTCAGTGCGAGCTTCCTCTGAGGATTCCAACCTATATTTCAAACGATGAGGAATTCTAGGGAAGATTTTCCTCTGATTTAGGCATAAGGAAGCATGATAATAGCGATAGAAATTAACGCAGCTTAATTTCCTCTCAACTCGAAAACAAGATAATTCTCTAGTTTGTATGAATTTTAGAATACAGATGCTATTATCAAACGTTAATGTGATAGCAAAGTGAAATAAAAAAAGTCGTATTTTTCGCGCGCAATGCATCGCGTCGAGATGCGAATCTAACATATAAAATTATATTTTGAAAAATCACGCTTAAATAGCAAACCGAATTGAGTTATTTATTTTATAGAAAAAATTTGCATCGTGGTTGAAGAAAACATTTGAAACCAACGAAGAAACGTACCCCAATATCAGCATAAATCAGGTACAAAATTTCAACCCTCTATTGTGAAAAAAATTCGTGAAGTGCATCGCATACAGCAGATCGAGATGCAATTCGAACGGAAAAGTCACCACGAAATAGAGCATGGTTGGGAAAAAGAGGTAAAACCAAAAGATGATTTTAAGTCAACATAAATTCAATGCACGTACTTAAATTCAACGCTCTAACTCATTCTGCACAAGATGTGGAGTTCGGCAATATTTCAAAAATTACGATAGGAGCCGCTGGAGATGCCAATATGTATCGGGAAGAAGAAACATATATATATATATATATATATATATATATATATATATATATATATATATATATATATATATATATATATATATACATATATATATATATATATATATATATATATATATATTATATATATATATATATATATATATATATATATATATATATATATATATATATATATATAATATCAGACATGAAAAATTTTTCGAAAATCGTGGTCTAAAACAGATAGAAAAACTACTCCCGCACTTGACTGCTTTCTTTCGATACACTGCAATAGTATGTATTTTGTAGAATAGAATATGACTAAAAACATAAGTTTAAGAGATTTTTTCATGACTTATACCCATACCATTGTTCAAACATGGATTGAAATAGGCTCGAGATGGCGAACCATTTTACGAGTAGTTGTTCAAATTTTGTTCATTACTGTTTTAGTACTAGCACTAAGTTAGTGACGTATCTTGGAAAGGAGAGAAAGGAAGTTTGCATTAGTAACAACTTAAACTTTATCATATACGTATATATGTATATGTATAATAATAATAATAATAAGTTTATTTCCTCTGATTACATAAAAGTGATATGGGAAAGTGTCAACAGAAAAATTGCACATACTAATGTGACACTATACAGGTATTTACAATGAAACAGTATACATATCATTACAAATACTAACAAAAGAACATCACAAAATCACATTAATACTTCTGTAAAATATTCGTCAACGGAATAAAATACTCTATCTAAAAGTAGTGATCTAACAGCTGATTTGAAAGGCCTAAGATTATCGATTTTTCTAATTCTGTCGGGTAGGTGGTTAAATATTTTTATACCCAATACATTGCAGCTCCTTTGTACTTGAGTTAAACGTGTAAAAGGAACATGAAGCAACTGCGAGGTAGACCTCCTTGTTCTATATTGATTCACATCACTACAGCTAACCAAAGAAGATAAATTTCTTTTAATATAGATCACACAAGCATAAATAAACATACAGGGTACAGTTAAAAAAAATACTCTTATAAAATTTACGACATGACGTTAATCTAGTGAGACCAAAATTGAACGAACAATTCTCTTTTGAATTTTTAAAAACATAATCCGCATTGGTACTATTTCCCCAACAAAGTATACCATATTCCAGCGCCGAGTTGACTGAAGCATAATAATACATCTTTAGGATATTCAGGTCACAATAGTTCTTAAGTTGCCTTATTGCAAAATTTAACGAAGAGAGTTTACCGCTCAATACCGCTACATGATTCTTCCAGTTTAAATGATCATCCATCGTAACACCCAAAAAACTTCACCTCATCAGACAGACCAGAGACTCAGCACCTGGCAATCTAACCAATGGACTGAGGTACCTATTTGTGCCATTCGGAGTGAACATTAACAGAGTTGTTTTTCTCTCATTGAGAATAAGCCATTTATCGAGCAATATTCATTCATTTTGCTGATGCAAATTATTTGACAGCAAGATAGGTCATTTATACTTGCAGCAGATATATAGCAGCAGAACTATCGTCCGCGTAGAGCGTAACCACCCCATTATCTTCTTAAAACTCCACTAAATCGTTTATCAACAATATAAACAGAATCGGACCCAGTGTACTACCTTGAGGCACTCCAGAGTGCAACCACTCCCTGTCAGACAAAAATTGCGAACCCCTCTCCGAAATTCTCACTGTCTGCGACCTTCCAGTCAGATAAGACCTTATCCAATTTAGGGGTACTCCACGAATACCCATCCTCTCCAACTTGAACAGCAGAGTATCCACGTCTATCGTGTCAAAAGCGCGGCTGAGATCGAAGAAGATACTCATGCAGAACCTCCTTTCCTCAAAATTTAAGAGAACTCTGTTGTATACCGACAAAATTGCATCCTGAGTAGTTTTGTTCTTCCTAAAACCGTACTGGCTTTCAGATAACAAAAGAAAACGATCAACAAATGAAGTGAGACGAATGAGGAATAATTTTTCTAGCACCTTAGAAAAGACCGATAGAAGAGCGACCGGTCTATAATTCTTTAATTGAGTATGGTCTTTTTTCTTATATATCGGGGAAATCGCTGCCACTTTGAGCTCAGATGGGAAGTGACCCTGCTGAAATGATTCATTAACCAGGTGCGTCAGAGGCAAGGCAATGTCCTACGCCACATGTCTAACAATTCTGCAGGGAATTCCGTCTATGCCATATGATTCTTTTTTCGACACCGATAATAAAACATCCAAAACCTCAGACGGTGTAACCGGCGTTAGAAACATCATATTAGTATTGTATATATATATATATATATATATATATATATATATATATATATATATATATATATATAAAAAAAATATATATAGGGGAGAGGCTTGTACCTTGGACCGTATTCGACACTTCATATTTTTTATGTTTTCATATTTGAAGAATGAATTTTAAGCTTAACATTTAAGTTATATATGATACAACAGTATATTACAGTGCTAATTTAATAAAACAAACAAGAAGAAAATTTTTGAAGATTTTATTTTTAACTGTCATTTGGCCCAAGGTACAATCCAGTCCTGTACCTTGAACAGCCTAGTCTTGTTCCTTGGGCCACTTACAAAAATACAAAAGAAATGCATTAAATATTATTATTCTACTTTATCGTACTTCTCAAATTCTACATCGAATAAATATATGCCTCTTTGTCTTTCCGAAAGTCCAGCCTGACAAGGTGGTGCAAGTTTGAATACAACATTTTCGATGCCAATGTCAAAGTGTGGACCATTTGGAAAAGAAAATTTGTTGCTGGTGATAATTCGCTTGAGGTATTGAACCTTTAAAGAAGGATTTATGGCAGTTATTTCAGCTACATAGAAACGTACCATTTTCTTCCCCATTAATTTAGTGAGACAAAAATCTCCTACTGCTAAATCGGAAATTTTCACTTCTGTGCGTTCATCTTGGCAATCTGCTTCTGTATCGTTTTCAAAAAAATCTTCAGCATCTAAGTCGGAATCATCATCATAGGCGACAATGTGTTCGTCATCTTCATGTGAAGATGATGACGACTGTAGCACTTTCCTTTTAACGATAATTTTCTTTCCCTTTAGAGTCTTCGAAATACTTTTTTTGTCCGCTTCGAGTTCCATTTTTTCAGGCGCTTCACGAAATCGATATACCATTGTTTTCCAGCCCGACCCTTGTTTTCCCAAGAAGGAGGAAATCTTTTATTGTTTGCCTTTGCATATTCATAGGCGAGAACCTGAAGATCTCGACGGGTAAGACCATAGTGCATTTGAGATGCCGTGACAAGATACTCGCACAGGCTCTTCTCTTCATGTTCCGAAAAAAAATTTTTTAGTCGCACAATTTTCGAAAGATTTGTAAACATTGTTCCCCTCAACTTTGTTCAAAAACCTTCTCAAAGTGGATCGGGACACATTAAAGTGTTTACTTGCTGTGCGCACTGACATATTTTCATTTCGCACAGCATTTGATGCAGCTTCTAATGCAGAACGGTCGGGGCATTTTCTTTTTACGCACACTTTTCTTCTTGCCATCTGAAAAAAAATCTGAATAAAATATCTTGGACAATGTCTTGTACGATGGGCCATGGCTCAAGGTACAAGACACATCAATGGTTCAAGGTACAAGCCTACTACATTTTGGAAAAAAGCATTATTCTAACCTATAAAATGTACACATGTGAAATTGAAAAATTTGAAAATAATTTGCCTAGATACCTAACTAAGATATGGGATACGCGGAAATTTTATTTATGTACCATGAAACAAGGAAAAAAATATTTAAATCAGATCGACATACTTACATTTGGATTAATTCAGAACACAATATTTTTCACACGGCAACAACAGAACAGATATAACTGAAATACAATGTGGCGTATTGGCGGTGGGTATATGAACTAAGAGACAACATCTGACAAATAAATCCCGGCTAAATTCGAAATTACACTGGTGGACCAAGGTACAAGACGGGTCAAGGTACAAGCCTCTCCCCTATATATATATATATATATATATATATATATATATATATATATATATATATATATATATATATATATATATATATAGTTATTTTTCAGAGTCAGAATATAAAAACTTGAGAGTAATTTCTTTTTAAGGTACAACGACGGTTCGCGACCGTGTACGTCTTTCTCACTCGCAATAATACAATACAGAATTAGTTAGCGAATAACCATTTAGTCATGTATGACTCATTTATGGAACAAGATTCCAACCTGCAGACATTCGGCGAATGAAAGATATGCCTAAAACTCTGCCCGCCATGACTATCACGACAGCGTTGCTAGGCATTCACGTCAGCTGTGTTGGTTCAACAAACAATGTGAGCCATAATATTCATAACCTTTCTCATTCAACGTTGATGATTTATTGTTATTTTATTGATGAACATTAACTAGTGAAAGTGATTCAGTAGAAGCTGTGGATAGTGATGATGAAGTAAAGTAATTTTAAGTGTTTGTAAAATTCAGTAAGTTACTCTACCTAAATATGAAGATGTGAGTATAATATCAGAGTATTATTATAGATCACGTATGATTACGAAATGGAGAACTGATTATAATATTTACAAATAATCTACTATCTTTCCGTATATATAATCAAGGATCCGACTGAATAACTCACTTGAATGAAAAAAAATTGAGGAATGGGAATAACATCGTTATTATATATATATATATATATATATATATATATATATATATATATATATATATATATATTTATATATATATACATATATATATATTTATATATATATATATATATATATATATGTATATATATATATATATATATATATATATATATATATATATATATATATATATATATGTATATATATATACATATATATATATATAATATATATTATATATATATATGTATATATATATATATATATATATATATATATATATTCCAAGAGATATCAATTATTGGTATAACAGGTTTTTTCGAACATTACATTTTAAAATTAAAATTCATTGGACGTTTCAATGGAGTTTCCATCTTCATCAGCAGAATGTTCGTCGGTAGTTGTCACAATACTGATATCAGTATTGTGACAACTACCGACGAACATTCTGCTGATGAAGATGGAAACTCCATTGAACGTCCAATGAATTTTAATTTTAAAATGTAATGTTCGAAATAAACCTGTTATACCAATAATTGATATCTCTTGGAATGAATACGATAAACAGGTAAAAATCAAGAATTCAAAATATATATATATATATATAAATATATATATATATATATAAAAATATATATATATATATATATATATATATATATATATATATATATATATATATATATATATATATATATATTATTAATAACGATTGTATTCCATTGCTTTTTTTTTCATTCAATTACTCTCAAACGTTGTTTATATATTTCATTGTGCCTGCTATTGAATGCATAAAATATAGCGACACGAACTTTGTTCCAACCGAGTCCGACGTCCGACGACGAATGTTTTTTCAATATTTTCAATCGACAGGTCTCTTTTTTATGATAAAAAAATGAGTTTGTAAAAAACCATTATCGCCTTTTGTGAGGTCATTCTTGCGAAACGAGTTTCACATTATATACTGTATTGATTTTGAATATTATTTTGTTATTCATCTTTTATAAATCGTAATCAATTGTATTCAATTAATTACAGAAAACGCCAACTGAATAGCAAAACATGAAGTTTATTCTGCATTTTAAGATAAGTAGGTACCTACACTAAGGTATACCTGAATTGAGTTTTGAGAGATATATTGAGTATATTAGTTAGGAGTAGAAAGATATTTTCAAATAAACAAATTTTTTGGGAATGAAAAAAAAGTGGTATCATTTTGCGTTAATACAATTTAGAAAAAATTAATTATGAAAAACTACGGATTCCATCGAATGTATTTTATCATCGTTGAAATACAGTCATACTTTATAGTGAGGTTATTCTTTATTATAATTTATTTCTCAATGAAATATTTGTTTCTATCAAATATTGAAATTCAAAGAAATTTTTTTTAATCCTTTCAAATTTCAGTTATTCATCCTATGAATGTTTTTCGTGAGAAATGAAGAAAAATTATACATCACTCTTGATTTCCAACACTACTTCTAAAAAAATAGTATATTACATAATAAGTGAGGTAACTAGGTTTTTAGCACACGCTAAGTGAAGTTTGAAAAACGAGCCGCAGGCGAGTCTTTTCATTCACTTAAGTAAAAACCTTTACCACGCGAGTTATGTAGGTATACTATTTTATTTACAACCGTTCGTTTTGATTAAATACAAATTAATTATAGTCTAAAATTTCCCAACTTGGTCACCAGCAATATTTTAACTTTTTTTATTGTTATGAAAATTAGGATGTCATAGCGACAAAAAAAAGCAACGCCACTTTGAAGTTGTCAGTCAAAATGTCAGTCGAAAATATGGAGATTTTACGGCTAGTTTTACCGCACTTATGCTTTAAAACTATTTTTACCGCACTAGTGCGTTAAAGTAATAGTTACCGCACTAACATGGGTGTGTGAAAACATAATTTACGCACGGTTGTAGATAAAAGTATATTAATTTGTCTCAGGCGAATGACAGGA
This sequence comes from Cynegetis impunctata, assembly GCA_030704885.1. NCBI lineage: Eukaryota > Metazoa > Arthropoda > Insecta > Coleoptera > Coccinellidae > Cynegetis > Cynegetis impunctata. The sequence goes on along the minus strand of JARQZK010005106.1, from coordinate 262,612 downwards.
ATTTATGTCACCACTCTTACGATTAATTACAGTAATCTACTTTGCTTTCTAATTATCAATTCTGATCATAAACCAAGGAAAAAATCGATGGAAAATGGAAGCGTGAACTCGCTCGCAATAAAAATAATTAAAGTACCTCCCAGGAGGTGGTTTATGAAATCTCCAATGTCCCGTTATATTTTCATGAAATCAACGTTTACACACTTTTTTCATACAGCCTTCTAGTAGAATGTGAGATAACTTTTTCATCTTTCATGAGTCAAAAATGGTTATAAAAATTTCTTCAAACACAAATTAATACCCCCATTATTATATGATTGTAGCATCCGATACACAATCAGTGTGGTTCAACGCCGCCAATTATCAAATAAAAATTGGAATCTGAAATATTAGGTATTTCAACTTCATTAAAGATTATAAATCCTAGGAATGAGTCAAAAATATATATCGTTTCTATCCTTCTCATCAATTTATATTGTAGCAATGTTGCCATTTCATTAATTCTTAACAATGGTAAGAATCCGAATAAAGACTCAAAGGCCTTCTCTGAGATTTAGTGGTTAATAATATGGCTGCCATGTTGATTTGTTCATTGATTTAAAATCAGTAACTTTGAAAAATACAAATTCTACTTCTTATTTATTATTATATTATACTTATATATTATTATACTATGAGAAACTCTATATAGGTACAGTTTAACTAATACTTTATAATAATCTAACTGGAGCTGTATTGAATGGAAAAATATATAATTGATTTCAACAAAACATAGAGACGATGTTACAATGCAAAATAATTTGGTTTTCTTGGCATTCCAAATGATGATGATTCTGATAAAAGACTGTTTGGTCAAGTTGTTACTAGGCGAATAATAATTCCAGTATTTTTGGAATCTCCAAACATTGAAAGCTAAGTTATTTTGAATCGTAACTTTGGTTGAAATTAATCGTGCAGACACAGCAACAAATATACTTTTCCATTCATATATATATATATATATATATATATATATATATATATATATATATATATATATATATATATATATATATATATATATGAATATATATATATATATATATATATATATATATATATATATAAATATAAATATATATATATATAAATATATAAATATATATATATAAATATATATATATATAAAAATATAAATATATATATATATATATATATATATATATATATATGAAAATATATATATATATATATATATATATATATGTCTTGGAAGTTAAATTATTCAGACGGATCGGTTCTAAAAAACTAACATATTTCCGGCAATGGAATATAAAATATTATTTGTAACTTTGCATCATCACTATCTTGTACTTTTCAATTAAACAGTTGCCATTCTTAAATATCATCGACAAAATCACCATATATTCTTGCAAATAGTTGAGAATATGAAAAAAATGTATTTTTTCGTAGATCACACATATTTGGTGTAGAATTTATTTGCTTTCAAATAATTTCGATATTTTGAAGTATGCATGGAATATCTACATTTTCAAAAATATTTCGTTATTTTGATAGTGGAAACAAACAAACTGAGTGAAACGATAACTCAATCTGAATTAAGTGACCTCCACATGAGGCTGCAGAATTCAATTATATCAATATAAACTATTCATGTTTGAGATACTTTTAAATGAAATCGGAGTCTGAAAATGTTACTTCAGTTGATTGAACTATATTCCAAAATGTCCATATTATTCCGACAGTTTTTCGATGAATATATGAGTAGTAAATTTATCAAATTCTAACGAATCTACAAATTGAATAATAATCTGTTCACTGTGTTGAAGAAAGTAAATGAACATGAAAATTTGTCTATAAATTTATATTTATGAAAGAAACTCAATTATTCGATATGATAAATTGAGTACCTACCTACTTATAATAGCGCAAATAGAGAATCATATCAATTAAGCTCACGAGGAAGTGTATCAGAAAAATCTCGGGTTTTCCGTAGTTTTCCTCTTCTCGGTAAACGCAATTTCCATGTACTTAATCCCACAGATCCTTTTTGAGAGCTTATGCGTTCAATTTTTTTAATTTTCTGATCACATAGATGTCATATAGGCGACGCATGAGGAATTTTCAAAATGATAAATGGTAGCTACCTTTGTGAATGGCTGGCGCCAAGACCCTGCCTAATTATAGTCCAGAAATCTATATTCTATGAGTCTTGAATACTACATTGATGAAGTATGTAATATTATCAGTACGATTTTCATCGAAGATATTTTCTTAAAACTATATAAGGGTAACACAATTGATAATTTCTTGGGTTTCTGAATTTTATTTTACTAAGCTATCATGTGTATCTGTTATGCAGAACAAAAGCGCAGGAAAATCATGTTGGATTTTCGAATTATACTATTCATTATCGGAAATGTATTTGATTCTTCGATAATTTCATTCTTCTGTACAGTAGTCGCCAATGGTGTGTAACTCTAGTGAAGAGCAAAATGTTCTTGAAAATATTGAATATTTTTATTTATTAATTTAAACTATAAAAAACTGAATGGTCGTGCTGTATATGACTGAGATTAGCAGAATGAACGGTTGACAGATGTGCCATCTTTCTCTTTCTTCTTCTTCTTATCGTATTGAAAATGTCGCTATTCGCCTTGTGTGAGAGAGACCTCACATGCATACGCTTTTCCCTTTTAATGTCTAAAAGTTTTTCACGTCATACAAGATACAGCTGCTTTATAAGACTCCAGTTCATCTAGTATTGGAATACTCATGCTTGGAGCTCTCAACAATGCACACCATGCATCTACTCGGGGCGCCTGAAAAACGTTCTAACCCGCTTTCCGCTTTCACTGAGAGTTGCGCATGAAGAAAAACAAATCAGGTTCGTAGAGAAGGATCTCATCATAGATAACAGCAAAAACCAATAAAGAAATAGTTGCACGGAAAAGTCACATGAAAAGAATGAACAAGAAAGATATTATGTTAACAATTAAACTTTCGCAATGAAAAAACAATACAAATTAATTGATAACTAGGATAGTATCATAAAAATGTCATATGTTATATGACTGGAGAATATGATAGTCAAGCGAAAAGGTCGAGAACAATTTATAATCATTCAATTAAGACCTGTTTGGTCTCCTTAGCAGGAGTTGAATTAAATGAACAAAGAATCTCACAAAATACTGCTTTTCGTGATATCATGACATCTTGGTATAAACTTGCCATCCATTAGCAAAATTGGTTTTTTGCCCGCTCTCAAATGATAACGTCTCATTGGACCTAGATACTCACGCGGTTGAAATACGACCCGCTCATCACTTTATTTGAAGAATAAGTGAGCAATTTCTTATTTAACCCTCCATCCAACTTTTACAGAAATATAGATATACTTCGGGCTACTACATTCTAGTAAAACGATAGTCATTATTTATTTCAACAATTACTACCATTCCCGCTATATTTCGGATAATGAAGTAAGGAATGAAATTCGCTGTTAATTTCTTAAAATCAGAATACTTAGTAATTTACGCATGAAATCCGGAAAATACTGAAAATAGATACATTTGCAATTCAAATGTTCATGTGAACGATATCTTATCAAATGAGGTGAGAATTCATGATCACAGTGAGATGTGATATTTTGCTACTACTACTGCATCTACTACTACTTCTACTTCTGTGATGAAAACATGCGAATGTTCACCTTAATAAATTATGTCAGAATAAATATCAGGAATAATGATTCCCAGATTTCATTGAAATGAACACATTCACTGGATTATTTACACCTTAGCAAAATATATTCAAATCACTTGATAGCAAATAATCGGTATTTCATTGAACATAATTGTGAAGGCTTTAAAAAATTACAATAACAAGTTAAAACAAGAAAAATATTTCAAGGATACTATCAAGCGATAAAAGGAAGGATAATGAATTGATGGACCATACAGAGCCATATAACTTCATACGACAATTCTACGATTCAGAATAGTTTTAAGAAATTGTAATAGATTTGGATTCTGTGTCGAAAATAGCGTAGGGGAGTGTGGAGGAATCACGGACGTGGGGTAATCGCAGGCAGGTATTTTGGCTATGTTAAAAAAGCGATGTTCTCAGTGATGTAATAATCAATAAATAAAGTCGATTAAGACCCAGAGCCGAACAACGAGTGGTGCATTGACAACTGTACAAAGTATGGTACTTTTCTTGATCTTTCAACAATTTAATGTAATTTTGGGGTAAAGTTGAATAGATGTATATATATTTTAAATATAACGTAAAAATCTGGTTAAACCGCCAATGAAGGAGAAGCGAAACTGAATCGAGTATTATTGCCTAATTTGTATTGAAAAGTATGATGATCTTGCTAATGAATAGTGCATAAAATGCTACAAATGTAATTCATGGGCCCCCGAAGTCTTTACGAGTGGTGGAAAATCTTCCGCAATTACCCCATGTGCTGCGGGGTAATCCCATACACAAAACTTTTGTTTTTTTTAATATTTGATCTCATATCAAAAAATTTTTTACATCGATCTAATTGTCTAATTGATTAAGTGTTCTCAACTCTCTATTACAAGTGAATTCAATTTGAAGTGATACATACTTTCGATAATTATATAATATTGCAAAGTGTACAGGAGTATTTCTCATTTCTGCATAAAATAACAGTTAGGCAAATTATTGGATACTTACCTACAATGTTGTGAATTTTTAGTATAGTAAATTTTTTTATTAAACTTGCGAGTAATATTGTTGTCTCACTAGAGCAAAAAATTATTGGCTAGTTATAATGTTGTCAATTTTTAGTATAATAAATTTTTTTATTAAATTATCGAGTTGTTGATTTACTAGAGCTTAAATTCATCAGTAAAACTCGAAGAAAAGTCTATGTTGTGTGAAGAAAAAAGAAGTAAGCATTTGTGGAAGTGCAGTTTAATTTTGAGTTGTTTGTTCGATGGCATATTCTCTGTTTCACATTCGTAGGATGATGATGATTTCTGAAGCAATTCGATTCAACACGAATTGACTTGAGTGTTGTCTTTTGGATAAATTTTATTGTATCTGATAATGATCTTCAAAAACACATTCCTGAGTCTAAAACAGAGAGCAAGAAAAATCGTATTCCAACAACTAAGAAACAAAATACAAATACAAAATACAAAATCTTTATTAACGCATATAGCAGTTACAGATTAAACATTCAAATGTAAAAATTTTATCAATATTACAGACATATTATCTAAATAAAATTGTTAGGAAGAAAAGAGAAACGTTTCAGATATAAAAATTATTCAACTTCTGGTATGTAATTCAAAAGTGGTTAAGTGAAATGGTATGCAAAATTATAAATTTAAATAACAAGTTCGGCAATCAATAAAGCAGATTTTTTATATTATCATTCATATTGAAATTTGAACAATTGCTAATATTGAAGGAAATCCATTTGTTTGAAATACGTGGTATATTTAAATGACTGTTGTTGAAATCAGAACACGAAGGTGAGGTGATTCTTGCTGGCTAAAAGTTGATTTATTTGCAAAATTTTAATATAGTCTTCATTTTGTTGCTTTGGTCATGTTCAACTTCATGTCATTCTTCGTTCCATAGCACGGAAAGTACGTACTTCCCGGGCTAGGCCGGAAAAGAGATACTTCCTCAAAGAAGAGGCGTCCGGAAAGTGGAAACGTTCCGGTGGCTAAAAATTAATGAATGAGTGTATAATAGTCGCAAATGTTCCGCACCTAACCAAGTTATATATCGAGCTAAATTTTGGTAAAAATATCATATCGAAATTGTTTCACATATTAGATGTGTATTTAATTTCAAATATTTATTTCACTATGTATTTAGAAAATCTGTCTGGCATTACGTCGTTCTATTTAGGACCTAGGTTAGCAGAACGAACGATTGACAGCTGTGTCTTCTTCCTCTTTTCAAACTTTATGAAAGTGGTGTTTACCGTGTCAGAAAAGAGAGCTCTCCCTTTTCTCGCCGTATTCGCCAACACACTGCAGCGTAAGCGCCAAATGTCAGTTTTAAGAAAGAATCATATTGTAGTAAATTTAATAAATTGAATTGCGCTTCTCTTCCTGCCTCCTGTTACATATTTCCGTCACGATCACGAAATTAGCAGTAATGATATTTTGGTCATATATATTTATATATATATATATATATATATATATATATATATATATATATATATACATATATATATATATATATATATATACATATATATATATATATATATATATATATATATATAATATATATATATATATCTTATATATCTATATCTATATCTATATATATATATATATATATATATATATATATATATATATATATATATTATATATATATATATATATATATATATATATATCAGACATGAAAATTTTTTTGAAAATTGTGATCTAGGAGGTCTAAACCGAATGAAAAAATACTGCCGCACTTGACTGCTTTCCTTCGATACACTGCAATAATATGTATTTCATGGGATAAATTACGATTAAAAGGACAAATAAATAAAGATACAACATAGGCAAGAATAACTCAATTATATCTCAAATCGTTGTAATATTCAAGAATATTGAATTTAAAAGAGAAATATACGAGAAACTATCAGACATTATAACATAAATTCCTGATTTTTTATTGGATAATATCTTCAGAATTCCGTATTATTATTATATATGATATACTGAAATTTCAGTCTATCATTCAAGAGGTTCATTGAAATGATTTATTTTCATATTAAATTGTAGTCGGATGAATGGACTTGCGTTGCCCTTTTGATTCTTCTATATCCATCCCATATGTTCTGGACATTCGCACAATGCATATGAATGAGTATGAAGAGAATGTGTGAAAAATTGTGAATTACCAGAACTCCCTGTCATGCAAGCCATGTTAAAAATTTTCATAATGACAAATTACCAGGAGCAAACGTGGAATACTAACGGCTAATGAAAATCACATTTTAATTAGATCGAATTCAGATCACAAGTCAACTCAAGAAATGAATGTGCATGAGCACCTATACATATATATATATATATATATATATATATATATATATATATATATATAATTTATATATATATATATATATATATATATATATATAATTTATATATATATATATATATATATATATATATATATATATATTTATATATATATATATATATATATATATATATATATATATATATATATATATATATATATATATATAATATATATATATATATATATATATATATATATATATATATATATATATATATATATATTATATATATATATATATATATATATATAAATATATATATATATATATATATATATATCAGTTAAACTATAATCAAATGAAAATTTTTCTGATTTAGTATTTTTATTCTGCTTGATGTTTCAGTAAAGCCCGATTTCACCAACGAGATGTAAGGAAGTTCTTAACTACGATAGGAAATACCTAAATCCGATACTTACCTAAATCGGATTTCACCAACCTAAGAAATTCTTAGTTAAGAAATACCTTGTTAAAAACTTGATTTGGAAAGTTTTGTATATATAATTCGTACCACTGTTTAATACTAGACTGTAAATTTGACAAGGGATAGTAAGAAGAGAAGAAATGATAGAAATGTAATAATTTTATTATATTAATTTGAGGTTAAGCATTTCCTAAATACTCTAGGCAGACCTAACGTTAGGTATTTCCTATCGTTCTTATGCATTACTTAACGCATGGTGAAACGCAAATTGCACTTAGGAATTGCTAAATCCGATTTAAGTATTGCCTAACTTTAGGAATTAGTTGGTGAAATCTGGCACAAGAGTCATGTTGTGATTTGTAAAACTAAGATGGCACTTGCTCGAGTCTCATAACCGTGCGTTTCACTGTATAATTTATTAAAATTAAAAAAGCGAATATTATGCCATTTGTAACTGTGTATATCTTACGAGTTTGTTATCGAGATTCTGTCTCTCAGAGAAATCTCGAATAACCAACTACGGCAAATGACAGGTGTTACTGATGCCCTAGTGCGGATAACAAATTTTAAATGGAAGTAGGCGGGCCACGTAACTAGGTTTGCGGATGGACGATGGAGAAAAAAGATTTTGGAATGAAGGCCCCGCCAGGACGCACATCGCAGTAGGGGACACCCACCAACGAGATGTTCCGACGACAAAAGAGGATCCAGACAAACTGGATGAATGCCGCACAGGGTCCGCGAAGATGGATTGGATTACGGGAGGTCTATGTCCAGCAGTGGACGAGACAAGGCTGAGTGATGATGATGATGATATCATACGAAGTTTCTATTGCTTAAAAACATCCCTACACAAATTATGTTTTATGTTGTAGAGAATTCGTAGTGCCCCTGTTTGCGTAAGTAACAGGTATTTCACCGCTGAGGAACAACCCCAAATCAATAACAGTATTGAAGCAAAATACTGAACAGTTCATACCAATGAAATTTTACAGTAGGCGATTGGCTGAGAAACTGATAGATTAGGTAACAAAATGCCAGCAGATGATCGGTTCTTCTTCATTACATTCAGAATATTTAAAATTTTAATAATATTGAAACATATTTTGTCTATGGTCAAATTCAGATTGTTAGGATGACAATCAAATGACAATGTTTCCCACAAAGTTCCTTTTGAAGGGCTATTTTGAGTTCTGATGATGCTAGCTTCAATAAACCTCATCCGACAGCCTGTTCGAGTGTATGGTTTGATGAGCCACACACACACACACACACACACACATATATATATATATATATATATATATATATATATATATATACATATATATATATATATAATTATATATATATATATATATATAAATATATATATATATATATATGGGATTGTTTTCGTGAAAGAACAAAACTATCAAAATTTGGTTTAATTTTCCCAACTTATTTTCCCAACTTATATATACAATTTTCAACCGCGCTGCATTACGTGGTGATTATTCCGTTCGAATTGCATCTTGATCTGCTATCAGTACGCGATGCACTTCGCGAATTTTTTCACAATAGACGGTTGAAATTTACTACCTACGTGGATTATTCTTATTGAGGTACGTTCCATAGTTAGTTTAAAACACTTCGCAATTTCTTTTTTATAAGATGAATATTATATATATATATATATATATATATATATATATATATATATATATATATATATATATATATATATATATATATATATATATATATATATATATATATATATTTATATATATATATATATATATATATATATATATATATATATATTATATATATATATATATAATATATATATATATATATATATATATATATATATATATTATATATATATATATATATATATATATATATATATATATATATATATAATAATGTTAAATTTATAGTCAAAATCATTTGTCTCCATCTAAAATATCAATATTATATGCATGGTATATATGTATTGAAACCTGACGAGATTTAATTTTTTTCTTTTTTTCATACGAAAATAAAAAGTGTATTCACAATAAAGAGCCTTCAGTGTTATAATCCCCTCAGAAATATATCGTCCAAAATTTCCTAATGTAGTTGCAAAGAAGTGCGGATTTCTGTTAGAATGTTGAAGAAAATGAATTATGTATGATATATTGCTTACATCAAACTGTCAGGGGCATTTCCGAGAGTAGAAAAAGCGGCATTTCATTCTTGTGAAGAAAAATGTAGAATGAACTTCTTCCATGTAAGAACTCCGCTGAATGAGTTTCCTGCGATACCGAATGTTAAAAATAAGTAAACTTTATTTTCAACTCACATTTTATATTAAAACATAATTCGTTTCCATATTCGCTCCATTTTTCTGTGAAATACTGGAGAAGCTTAAAGAAATCAATACTACTAATTTGGTACGCTGTTTTAGGGAATAAAAGAAGATTATTGTAATTCTGAAAACATAATTAATTTAGAAGGTTTGGTCATTTTGTCGAAGTTTTTGATATTATTCCATATACGCCTATTTTCTGGAAGGTATATTACTAGGAAAAGCCGGAAAACTGCACAAGGTCGAAAACGTCACCATGTCGAAATGGTAAAAAATGGAATACATAAAATATATGCATTTTTCAAGTCTCTATGGTTTTAAATTATGCTGAATGTATCTTAACAGTACCATTTAAATAGTTGATGAAATTCGTCGTTACTACGTGATAATGTAACATGATGAACAAAAACAAAACTTGAATTTACTACGTTTATAATCACAAAAATACTTTGAAAAATATAAAACTGCGATTTTAATTTTGATTACTAGACCATCATCGGGCACATTAGGTTAAGAACTGAATAAATAATTATAGGTTTGGGCTTACGGGTGGAAAAGAATTATTGCAGGTACCTAAGTAGACAAGGGAATATATTTCAAGAAGGGATAATCGAAGTGGATTTCCCGATTTGGTACAATAAAATGTTCTTAGAAAAATCATCATAGTTTGAATACACTAAATATAGGAGCACGTCAATCTGGTCGTTCGGCAAGATATCTTTTGAATTATGATTGGGTTTAATAATTTCTAATGATTCTAAGTAAGTTAGTTTGGTTCCTTTCGGTAATTTGTGCATAATTTGGAAGTTATCTATTTGTGAAAACGGGTGGTGGTTTTCACGGCAATGATTTCAAATTGTTGAATCCGATTTATTTAAAAAAAGATGTTCCTTAAATCTCGTCGTGAATGATCAACCGGTCTGACCTATATGCACTATTTTACATACAGGATAAATCAACTTATAAACTCCTGAAATTTCAAATTTTGAAGTGATATCTTTGGCATTGAATGAAAATCCTGAGAGTTTTGTCTTCGGTTTATATAACCTTTAGGTATTACATTACCAACTTTTTCTGTTGGAGGATCAAAATGTTAAAGATGTGAATTTTTCCGATGTTTCTACTTTCGATTGAGGATATGTGCATACAAACTTGTATGAGAACCATTATTTGAAGCAATTATTTTTATAGTAGAAATTTCTTTTGCTTATTTTGGTATGGATAATGGAATTGAAAACGCTCTGTGGATCATTGAGTTAAAAGCTGAATCTTTATGGGAAAGAGGATGATTTGTATCCGACGGAATACATACGTGAAAGTTGGTTTTCTGTATATATCGAAACCAAAAGTATTATTATTATGGAAGATATAGATAAATTCAAGAAATTTATCTGTCGATCCAATTCGTTTTTTATTTTGAACGTTATATTTTGGTAAATGCTACTGATATAATTCAAAAACGGATCTAATTTTCTCGCAGTGCCCTTAAAACGAACAATTACATCATCATCGTATCTATGCTAAAAACTTATATGTGATTATTTGTAGATTTGAATATTATGTTCTCTATATGTGACATGAAAATGTCTGCAATAAGCGGACTCATTGCTTTGAAACTGAAGACAGAACTCTCAGGACTTTTATTCAATGCCAAATATATCACTTCAAAATTTGAAAGTTCATGAGTTTTGTAAGTTTATTTATCCTGTGTGTAAAGGAGTGTACATAGGTCAGACTGTTCGATCGTTCAAGACAAAATTTAAAGAACTCCAACAATCTTTTTTGAAAAATAAAACGTATTCAAAGTTTTCATATTTTTGCCGTGAAAACCATCGCCCGTTTTCACACATAGATAACTTCCAAATTATGCACAAATTACTGAAAGGAACCAAACTAACTTACTTAGAATCATTAGAAAATTTTTAAACTCAATCATAATGCAAAAGATATCTCGCTGAACGACCAGATTGACTTGATATATTTTCCTCTATTTAGTGTATTCAAACTATAATGATTTTTCTAAGAACATTTTATTGTGCCAATTTGGGAAATCCACTTCGATTAGCCCTTCTTGAAATATGTTCCTCTTGTATATTAAGGTACCTGTAATAATTCTTTCCCACCCGTAAGCTCAAATCTATAATTATATATCCAGTTATATATCTCAATCTGCCCGATGATGGTCTAGTGACTGAAATTGTAATCGCAGTTATATATTTTTGAAAGTATTTTTGTGATAATAAACGTAGTGAATTCAAGTTTTGTTTCTCTTCATAATACCATTTAAGTTTGATCAAGAAACTATTTTTTGATAGAAACGTATTGATGATTTTCATCATAATATAGAATATTCGATATTATGAATATTTTTATCTGAATGCAATAGTTTATCTCGTAGAATGAGAAATCATTTGATTATAATCACTCATTACAATAATTATAATAAAAAATCAAAGCATGAAAAATACACAAGTTGACCAACCATACTCAATTTAATATAGGTACTACATAAAGCGAACAAGGAAAATTCTTCAATAATTCAAAGAATTATCAAACAACTTTTCCAGGGAGCTGGTTGTATGCTCTCCACGACGAAAAACTCTACATTCATAATCCAACAGTGAATTAGATACTTCGTAGAGTCATCTCGACTCAAAATCTGCATACAGCTGTTTTGATCTTATTAGATCTCATCAGTGCAGCTTATTGTTCTCCAATACAAATCGTGACCGAGTTACTATCTGGATAACAACCTAGAGCCCCCTCCACCAAGGATATTGGAAACCAGCAATTCACCGCTTAGATCGAAAATGCAGAATACCGTCGGGAGGATACATAACTTCCTGACATGAAATGTCTAGGGGTGACTTAACGATTTCTATAATTCACTGTTAGATTATGAATGTCAGGGAATTCATATAACCAGCTCCCTTGGAAAATTGTTTGATAATTTTTAAAATTATCGAAGAACTTTCCTTGTTCACTTTATGCAGTACAATATATAAATATATTCTCAACACACTAGGTTTCTATAATATATCAACTATTTAATAGCTAGTTATATCATTTATATAACATTCAAGGTAAAAAAAACTTGTTCGATGTATCACTTACAATGTATAATATTTCAATAGATATATACGTGTTACTCCAAAACTAATTGACTCCGATTTTGTAAAGTATGTTTATAGCCTTCTCGATCGATTTTATAGTGCTTCTCAACTTTGACCGCTTTTTAAAAAAAAAAAAAAGTTTTTTCGGAAAATATATAAATTAAATTGTAGGGAACTAAAATACAAATGATTTGATGTTCCTAAAATCTTAGACCAATTCCAGTTGCCTATGACCGCTGCCGAGTTACGACCAATTTATGGATCGCGTCTCAGTGCAACTTCCCCACCCCCCTGTCACCAGGCAGCATCACATTCCCAGCTGGCAACATGCATTTTCCCACAATCCTGTAACCACTAGTCAACAATCAGAAGAGAAAATACGTCCAGGTAATATTGCATGCTCCACTGTTATTAGCTTCTTGACTAATTAAAACAAGACAATATGATCAAGTTTGTTATATCATTAACAACGTAGGATTTAGACTTAAATTATATGCAGCAACTACAGACGAAACGCACATCTTGGGTCGTAATTTTTTTTCGAAAACATAATGAAACCATAGAATGCATTGTAAAATTAATACCTTAAACTCATCAAAAAGTACTAAATCCACACAAAACACTTCAGACAGTGTGATAAGAGTTTCAATGCTAGCAGCATCAGCAAGAATTTGAAAACTGATAAATCTGAAAATGAAATTTTGTTTGGAATTGTGAATTATCAGAGTTCAGTTGATTAATTAATTTTAGATTACTTGGTTATTTTGCAATTGCTCAAAAAGAGTAAAAATTTATCTCTAAATTATTAAGGACACGCTGATAGACAAAGAAAAAAATATCGTTTATGCTGCTAATTGAACAAATTATTAGTATCATAATAAAATTTGTATTCCTAAATTAATTTTATCGAATACATGATGAAGGTACGTTAAGTACGATTGATTTCTTAAACTGATAATTATATAAATTCAGATTAGAATTCATGAAACAACGTTCAAATAATACCACCATGAATTATATATTCGAGAAATCTCAACCCTCTCAGAAACAATGAAAATATTGTTTTGAGATAACGAGGATTGTAAAAACATTCGAACCCAATAACGTGCTCTATTCGTGAATTCAGAACTTGACTTTTCGAAGGAGAAAAACTGGAAACCGAATATATCAGAAAAGATCAGCCGCAGAAGAGCTTGACTGGAGAAGTCCTCCCTTATATTCAACCTCGAATGCGGACAACTTTTCCACCGCAAAATTGAATATCAACTAGAATTTTGCCGGAAGATACGAACGTCAATACTTCCTTTATCCAAAGCCTACTCCACTTCGTAGCATAACCCCGGAAATCTGGCAGACCTGAAGCGAATGGCGATTCAGAAATACGAACTCTTTAGGGTAATTTCCCTACATATGTCACAGCATACGGAAACTTCGCAAGTTTCACATACCAAAGTTAAAGTTGGAATAACACGTCTCAACTTTCAATATGATATTTTAGACAATTTCATTAAAATTTTTATGTAAAAATTGATCCGATAAATTGAGTGAAAAGTTCAGTCCAAGAACGGCGTATGCACCTACATTTGTTTTAATTTACAGGAAAGGAAACAAATACAGGGGTGTGATGAGTCGTCTTAGTATGACATAAACCCCATATAATGCGTTCAGAATTTGAAATATTTAGGCAACATACTTTTGAAAATTTGCAAAATACACAAAATATGGAAGGCACTTGGAGTATTTTCATTTTTATAAAAATATTTTATTTTTCAAAATGTCGACCTACTATTTTATGTTACGAATTTCGTGGGTTGACGACATAAACCCCATATAATGCGTTCAGAATTTGAAATATTTAGGCAACATACTTTTGAAAATTTGCAAAATACACAAAACATGGAAGGCACTTGGAGTATTTTCATTTTTATAAAAATATTTTATTTTTCAAAATGTCGACCTACTATTTTATGTTACGAATTTCGTGGGTTGACAGAGTCCGAAACAAAGAAGTGCCAAGTCCACTAAATAAACAAACAATAATCATTCAAAAAGATAAAATCAGAATATTTAGGACATATTCTACGTAAGTCAGAATATAAATAACATGAGCTGACCATGCAGGTTAAGATTTATGGCAAAAGGAGTCCAGAGTCGCAGAACTTCTTGGTTAAAGAAGCCACGGCAGAGGAGTGGACGAAGTCCAAATTGAGCTTTCCAACTATAACACGGCATAGTAAGAAGAATTTAGTTTTATGTTCACTTGAAGGGGCAAAAATTCAATTAATAAATTGAGAAAATTAAATAGAGCATAGCTTGAAGTTTGAATCCGTAGTCTCATGGTGTCTTATCAGCTACATATAACTTGTACCATTGTATGAATTGAAGAGCTCACGTTTTCAGTAAGGTAGTATAGCTACCACATATGTTGCTTTCTCGATGAGCTTACGCCAGAAACCTATAATAGAAGTTATATGGGCCGTTATTCAGAAAAAACCTGATTCCAAAAATAATCGTTATTTGACCAAATCCTTTAATTCATAAAGTTTATGAAATCGTGTTCGTTTGAAACGAACACGATTCATGAAAGGTGAATCTCAATTTTTGAGACATCAAATCATTTCTTATCACTGATAGTAGAATTATATTGAATTTTTCATCACACCGAATAACATTCCTTGAACAGAAGTTGACTTTAATGAGATCAAAATAAAAGAGATAATTGATAGGATAAATAGTCCGGCTACGAATAATGGATCCTCAATTTCAAGGGCAATAAATTTGAAACATTAATAATGTTCTCTGATTTCAGTTTTGTATAGATGAATAGAAACTAAATAGAAAAAAATTCATCATTTTCTGACGTTGACAATTCGGTTGACTACAGGCCCAGTAAAAAAAAACAAGCATTCAATCTTTCGGTATGAAGTAATCGTCAATTGAAAATCATGCATTCATATTTAACAGCTGCTCTAATACATAACAGAAATTAATTAGAAAAAAATTTATCCAAATATATACACTGTTTTGTTAACAATAATGATAATTACAGCGTCCGCTGAATGGAACTTCTTCTTCTTCTAGTGCCTTACCCTGTTTCGGGTGTAGGCGACCTCTCTACAACTATTCGTGTTATGCGTGATACAGTGATACACGAATAGAAGGGACCTACAATTTTACGAAGGTTCCGAACGTCTTTATAGTGAGGCTTTACAAGGCAAAATACTTCTCGGTGGTTTTCCATTGCCTTAGGAGCGGTGGCTCCGCATTAATTCGTTGGTCCGGCCGGGATTCGATCCGCCGACGTTCTGTTCAGTACTACAGCGCACTGACCACTGAGCTACGGAGCCACACGATAAGGAACTCATCAAAATTAAAACTAATAATAAAAGTCAGGATAGCTTTAGTAGTATGATATAACATACAAGCTGATATAACATACAAACTGAAATAGGATACAATAATTATTGAGTTCAATAAAGTTGAAAAAAGGAAATTTCTGTAACTTTATTTTTTTTTTTTCATGTAAGTAAAGCGATATCTTGTTTGTTCAAAATTATTAAATCCGCCTTCGTGCGCCACTCGAGAGTACCGCGAAATATATGTACGTTGCCCACATAAAATGTAGGTCTTGCCCCGCCACTGTCTATATGCCAATTATTCGTATAGCTTAAGTGAATATCAACGAACAATGTCTTAGATCTAGGTAGTTGGAAGTATAGTTTCAAATTGTTTCAATTTACTAGAATATAATCATTATAGAAATAATTTTTTTTGCCCGGCAAATATCAATCAACCTGCTGGATATGTTTCCATGTATAAAAAGCTATAAGTGACAGAATGATAAATAAAAAATAAATGTCAAGTTTGTGTGTATGGCTCTTTATCGATTAATTTTAATAGTACTCAGGAAACAATTGTTCATTTTTTTCGATAAACTGAAATATATCCTGGAGTACTTGTGAGAACGATATTTATCAGAATCAATTAAAGAGTTTGTCGACATCTCAGAATTGAAATATTCCTTATAACAAATCACCTACCTGAATTAGGCTGGTTGTCACTATTTGGCCTCGCAGAGGGCGCTCCATCCCTGGCTTCTACTTCGAGAGCATATGCGCCCTGCTTTTCTCTGTCGAACACTACTTTCGTAAACACTTCACCCGTTTCTTTATTTATTTCGAAAAAGTCCTTGCCTTCATTACGCGGAGAGTCCACGATGAAATAGTACACCTGAAAGAAAAAAACAAATAATTCCGACAAATAAACAAGTAGCTTCAGTGAGTGAACTGGAACTGTAGATAATACTAATTGCCAATGCGAAGTCGTATGCATCCGAAATATGATATTTTCATTAAGTAAAATGATGAAAGTTACTAATTTTTTCGATTTCAAGCAACTCAGTTTCAAACTTAAACCTTCCTTACTATTTACTTCTAATAAAGGCTGAATCTTTTTTTCTTGCTATAATAACATATCAATTAATATGATTACAGGCCAGTTCTCAAAATGTACCCATCAAGAGCGTTAAACATTGGAATTACTTATAACGATTTTTTTCATGACAATCATTTGGAACGTTTCTATATAATTTAAAAAAAAAAATTTGAATGAAATAATAAAAAGTCATAAACGATTCAAAATATGCATGAATAATAACATTTACTTAAGACCTAAAATTCAATTTCGAATTGCCAGTTCATCGAAAATCAACTAAAGAACTAATCAAATCATTAAAATTTTACCCCCGTCAATTTATGAATTTTTGTAACACTCTGTTGTTGTTTTTCATATATATATATATATATATATATATATATATATATATATATATATATATATATATATATATATATATATATATATATATATATATATATATATATATATATATAGATATATATATAATATATATATACATATATATATATATATATATATATATATATATATATATATATATATATAGAGCCCCACATACACCCATATAGATAGATATATATATATATATATATATATATTTATATATATATATATATATATATATATATATATATATATATATATATATATATATATATACCTATATGTTCAGAAAGATTTCCGCGGTCGGTATTTGAAAAACTTGGTTCTCGGAATGAACCGCGTAAAAGATTTGAGGCCACGTATCTGAATTATTTTCCTTCTAATTCTCCTGAAGATGGCTTAGCAATCTATGTATATATATATATATATATATATATATATATATATATATATATATATATATATATATATGAAGTTTGAGTCTCATTTCCATTTCATATTGTAACTATTCACTTGAAATTATCCTTTCGTTTTCATTTTCAACTTTTTCCTGAGTACCTACTCTTCTTCATAAGAATTTCATCATTCTAGTTTTATAAAAAAGAAAATGAATAATGAAAAATACAAAGGACATCAAAGACTGAGAGGACAATGTGACTGAAAATCCTATTAGGTATTAAGTTTATTTCATTGGTAAAAATATTGATGAGCGGTTAGCCATCATCACATAAATTATAAAATGAATTGAGTATGAAGTAATAAAAAAATTATATGTGGGAAAATACTCACTTGATTATTAGGAAAAGTACCATCCTTATCAATAGCATTCACTTGAGTAACTTTGGTTCCTATAGGTTCGCCTTCCAACACAGTTTCTTGTTCCCTTTCAGTGAATAGGGGAATTTCATCATTGACGTCCTCCAACTGAATATAAACAGTTGCTTCAGAGGCCAGTTGCTGGGCTCCATTATTCTGAAAGCATTAAGTATTGTAAAAACATCGATCCAACTAATTGATTTGAATAGCTCTTTTTCTTTTGAGATGCAGGAGGGGTTTTAAATAGTTTTTACACCTCCTTTACCAAGAGTTTGGAGGTTTTTGATATATTCTTTTTTGTCCGCGGTAAATTTTGGCATCTTCAGCAACTCCCATTGAAACAAATTAACTGAAATTTGATATCTTGGGTTGTTTTGGGGAAAAACCAAACTCAGAAACTTTCAGTGAATTCAGTTAGAAATTTTGACTTCTTCAAACTTTAGAGAAGAGATTGGCAGAAAGGTGCATGAGAGGAAATTTCACATTGAAATTCAGTCTCCTAGGACATTTCGGAGGGTGTAAGGAGCTAAAAACAACGGGGTTGAATATCTGGAAATTTGTTGATGTTGTGAAAGTGCCTTTTGGTGGTGTAAACCTTTCCTTCTAACCGAGACCATTTTTATGAGAGATTCCTTATTTTCTTATGGTTTATGAGATTTTTCTTATCTCTGAAGCGTCTTATTTTGATATTTGATTGAGATATTTCAAGATTTGAATTATACCTTGAACATCAATTTGGAGCCTCAAACAAAAACGTCATTCACTTACACAAACAACTTTCAAAAAGGATTAACTTACCTCAACTCTGATAGTAAGATTGTATTCCTTAATTGTTTCATAATCGAGAGGATGATTTACTTTAATATCAGCCCAAGTAAATCCATTGTCAGGTCTCTGTTGTAGGTAGAACGTGTGAAATTTGTTGGTCTGAGCAGTTGATCCAGGCATGAGTCGATAAAATACTGTTGGGTTGTTTTCAATTCCAGAGCTATATATACGAAAATGTATTGAAAAATAAAAGCTCTTCTTCAAAAAACTTACTTAAAAGTATTATCGCATATAAATCAATACTCAAAATCATTGTTGAAGACCGGAAGCAATAGTTCCTCAAAAGAATACACTATGGCTCACAAAGTGTCATCAACCTCATGCAAAATAACCGACTGACGGAAGTGTTTTTTTTTGTATTCATGGAGAGTAGAATAAAAATTGTTGTGGGAGTTATCAAATTCAACATTTCAACAGCATAACAACCAATAAAAAAGGATGTCATTTACAAAAACATTAGGCAATTGAAGAGAAATAAAGGTCTTCTTATTACTTATTAATGACTTGTATTGTTTCATCTCAATGGAAATATCTGAATTGAAGTTGAAATAAAAATTTTTTTCAAAATTGACAGGTTTTTAAGTGATTATATTCAAAATTCTGATGGGATTTCTAGCGAGTGACTTCTCAACAGTCCCAGATTATTAAACATCTAACTGAAAGTTTTTGTATGTACCTTTTTCACCATGAATACTTCAAAAAATTTGATGACTGTATCAAAATTAAAATGCATCATGCAACCATTTATACTTCCTACACTAAACGTAAATATGAAGTGGCCAGTAACCTTTAAAATTTGAAACTATAGATACGCCTATGATCATGCAGAAAGAATTTAGAATTTCATTGTAGGTACTGGCCGATAAAAAATTATCTAATTTTTCTAATATAGGAAATCTCTTTTCTCTGCCAATATATTTATTCCTGAAAATTTTATCACAAAATACTTCAATAACCTACATACTTACAGCTGTTGAATCAATTTCTCGACCCGATACCTGCATTATGTATAACGCACATATAAAAATCATAGCAATGAAATTTGTTTTTTATGAAATAATAGCAGCATGGCCATGCGTTGCTGCGGGGCTCATATATATATATATATATATATATATATATATATATATATATATATATATATATATATATATATATATATATATATATATATATCTGCGCGGCTACGAGTTGCAGAGTCTCAAAACCACCTATCCACAACTCGTTCTACAAAATTCATTTTTACAAAAACCACACAATTTTCATAATAACGTAAAAGCCTTCGCGATGAAGTTTTATTGCAATCAGATGAATAGTATTGGAATGCATAAGGGACAAACAAAAATTCCATTCATTCATTTATATTCATATATATATATATATATATATATATATATATATATATATATATATATATATATATATATATATATATATATATATATATACTATATATATATATATACATATATATATATATATATATATATATATATATATATATATATATATACTATATATTTATATATATACATATATATATATATATATATATATACTATATATATATATACATATATATATAGATATATATATATAGATATATATATATATATATATATATATATATATATATATATATATATATATATATATTATATATATATATATATATTGAGAGATTAGGAAAAATGACAAAGCGGAAGATTAGTTCAAAATATATAAAGTGAATATAAATATTAGAAAACACACGAGAATGTTTATTACAACGTGGCAAATCATACATATATGTGATATATCAATTATTCGTGAAGATTTCACCACAGTCTCAAAAAAATATCTATTAAAAAAAATGGGTTTCGTTAAAATATCTGCATATAAACAATGTGCATTATGGTTCTAATGAAAGTAATAAAACCTACTGTGAGTATTGAAACCAGACAGTATTAAAATATTTAATTGTTTTAGTAAACATATGAATAAGTTTAAGCTTTATGTTTAAGACATAAAGTGGATAATGTACTTAATAGATCGGTCCTCAAGAAATTAATTCAACGCCTCAGACAAATGATTATGATAAACTAAATCTAAGTATATGATGGATGATGGATATGAAAATTCGGGTATAGAATGTTGTTGAAAATTGCATTTACCCCAGCCCCAAGCTGTTGATTGTGAATTATTGCGTGTGGTGTCAGCGCGTCAACAACATTCATATACCACCCGAAAAAGGATTACGGGAAAGGAGTAAACACCAAGAATTACGAGAAGATTCTGATTAAATATTTCTTTGACATAATGAGCAGTTAAATTGGTGTTCTTTTATTGATGTGATCGTAAACAAGTTTAATTGTATCTCGAATTGGAAGAATTCAAGAGGAATAATTTCGAAACCGCTAGCTATGTTGGAAAACCTGTTAGTGGCAGACCTCAACAAATTAAACAGAAATATATACCTAAAAAAAGATTATGAAATAAGAATTAGAAAAGTACCAAATGAAGAAAACCATAATTTATTATATGAAGATTCTCTCAATAAATCTCAAGTTTCTGAATAAATGCTTTCAATTGAAAATCCTCATAGCATTTCCATTTCATGGAACAGGTTTTTCGAATTTCAAAACACCACATCATTGTGCAAATCCAATCACCTCAATCTATGACTACATATTAGTAAAAAGTAGCTAAGTTGACAATTTATTATATTTTAAATAAGATAAACTCAATCTTTATTGGTTTTTCAAATGGTTGCGTACATACACTTCAGATGTGAAATGTTATTGATTAGTCCACAAATAAGACGCCTACCTTTATATTAGTTTGAATAACACCACGTAAAACTGAATTCATAGTGTGCTTTTGACAAAAACTTACTGTCGTCAGTATATGTACTACTAAATAGAATGATTTAAAGAGTAAATATTATTTATTCGTATTTCGGAAATAATTGGTGTAAAACAAGAAATAGAATAGAAGTCCTATTTTGAGTAAAAATTAAAGCAAAGGTATGAATGAAAACTGAAAATGAAATATTAAGTTTCAGAAACATTGAAATATATTAAAACAATTGTTAATAATAACAATTTACACATTTATCAAATAAAATAACGCATTGCGGTATTTCATTCAATAAATCTGTAAATTGTTATTATTAACCATTGTTTTAATATGTTTATTAATTTACATCAAGTATCGGCCGCATTAAAATCCAATTAATTGATATGATGAAAGCAAAGTGATAGTAGTAAATGAAATAAGTCGGTATTGGTCCCAACAGTGCTCAACTAGTAGGTGTGCGATTCATTTTTAGTAATATAATGTTAGTTCATGCAACATCAGGATACCGTATTTCGTTAACGAATTGCAGCTATTCCTCTCAATATAGCAAGAAAAATTTCTAAAGACGAAATTACTCAAACAGTTTCATCACTTTCTTAAGACTCAATATCAAATTACATATCAATATATTGAAATATTTTTGTCATCGGTGGAACATCGTTTCTCGGAATCCTTTAGCATAAAAAACAACGCTATAATTAAAAATTTTACTGCTGGCAATCCGCATTTTTCCAAAAAGTATATTCAGTTCATGAAACAGAGGAATCTTTGATGAAAGGCTTTCTTAATATTAGAGAGAAGTGGTTTAATGTGGACAATAAAATGGTGAGTAACATTTAATAACTAAACTAGTGGTACAATTTAACAGAATATGTGATAAATATCTTTTCCGAAACGAACCTACTGACGAAATAGGTTACATAAGACTCCATTTGATCGGATCATTCACAAATTAAGAACACCCATATGAATCATAAATATTGAGCTTATTTATACAATGTTCATATCCACTTTCTCTAATGTAAACTTTTATCATTCAGATGTTTTAGTGAAACATCCAATGGTCTTTAGATAGTATATTTTAGAAGAACTGATTGAATAGGTTCTATTTTGTGCTCATTGTCAGAAAGCAAAGATATAAATATAATACTCTAATTGTTTCAATGTTGTGTGGTTCATATGAATTCGAAACATAAACATAAATAAAAATCATGAATTGTTTTAAGTAAATTGCGATATATAGCCTAATCTGAGAATAATATGTATCACGTAAGCGCATGAAAAAAACTGCTATAACTCATAAAAGGAACCCTTGAGTATGGTTATTGGGGTGGTGGTTTAGGCGTGGGCTTCCGTGCTGCCCCGCGGGTGAAGCGTGCACAAACAGACGTAGAGCGCCGTGCAGCGTCGTGCTACCGCACAGCGTCACACGGATGAGTATTGAACTTTCAGTGGACAGACCTTGCCTTGACTGACACAACCTTGGCCCCGACCGGGAGGTTCTCTCGAATGAAGATTGGACCGTACACCACGTGATCCCAGACGGGAGGGTTGTTCGCGCGGTCCACCACGTCTATCTGCACCTCCACGGATCGGGACAAGGGCGGAAAGCCTTTGTCTTTCGCAGTGGCCTCTAACTTGTAGGTTTCTCGCTGGCACGCGCGGGAACAGAGCACTCGTTAACTTAAGATGGACATTGGGCGGAGTGATTGGACTTAGGCTGGGAGGACGCGACGCCGGCGTAGGATTATCCCCTTCGCGTGAATATAAAATTATCATCCCACCCTTCCAGCGATCCACGGCCGGTGTCGCGCAAGGTTTGCCGCGCAGTTTGAATACGCGGCTATACCAACCTGGCCTTCACAGAAGTCACTATTGTACCCACTGTGACATTTTCTCTGATGTGAATGGGGCCGTACGAGTTGACATCCCACAAAGGCGGCTTATTGTTCCTGTCTACGACGTCTAATTCTACGTCCACGTCCGCATAGGAGGCTGGTTCTCCTTTGTCGGACGCGCGAACGCGCAGTCGGTACCTGTCTCGCTAAATACGGGCACGGTCAGGTCAGGGCACGTGGGAAGAACCAAATATAACACATTCAATCAACTTAACATATTAACCAAATGATAACTCAATCACACAACTTAAACCAATAGAAAAATTAGCGAAAAACCAGCGCGCACCCCTATTTTCCCGGCCGTTTTCCAATCGTAATATGAATAACTCCTAGGGAATTATTCTATGAATTCGGCTGAAAATTATTCAAAATTATATTCAATTGCTACCAATTTATGTACAAAAAAAAATTCGCCCAAATCATCATTTCGTCTAAATTTTCTACATTACCAATAATGGAGGTATATCTGTCCACAAGAAAATGAGGGGCGGTCACCGGCAAAGCTATTTCCTAGTGTCCGTACAACCTTGCATTTAATATTACTTGTAGAGAATGGTTGCAGGACACCTACTTACTGAATAACATCCCTGTTTCCATGTGGGCGGTTTGAACGCCGAACAGAAAGGTGCAGTTAAAAAAAAAATAAAACGGAAAATATATAGTACATATAATATAATAAAAATTAAACTTTTTAAGCAGGCATAACATGCAAAAAAAGTTTTCAAAATAGTTGGTGGGCTGGGGCGGGAGCAAGGATGTGCAAAAATCTTCTTAGTCACTTTTTATAAACGACCTTCAAAAACCGTTGGACGTTTCCTCGCATAGTTCGAATGCGGTTACTGTGTTAGTACGCCGCCCCATACACAAGTTAAAAATGTCACAATGTCTGAGTGCCGCAAGAGGTGCCCACCCCTAGGGTTTCAAAAACCTGCCTCCTGCGACACTCGTGACCAAAATGATTAAAAGTTAGTCAAATCCTCCTGGAAAAAATCACTCAAAAATCATCAAAAACAGTTAAAAAATCATTTGCTGCAAAAATCACATCTCTGCCAAATCACACCACTGGAGAATAAAAATCATTGACGCTGGCCAGTACAGCAACTGGCAAAAAAACAAAAATAGCTTCCTTGCTACTCCAAATTATAAAAGTTTAACTGAGTAGTTTTTGTAGAACGATTAATTCGAGGACCCCGTAAACTGACAAGATTGTTTATTGTTGAAGATATTTCGAAATGGATTTATATAATCCTTTTTTCAAATATATTAGCCAATATTTATACCAACATTAATACTAAAGTTAATTTCATGATAGTAAATCCAAGTGGTCATAAAATATTTTAATTTCAAACTATCAAAATTCATAAAAATTAGGTCTTTAACTAAAAACCATGGAGCCTCTAGCAATTATAACAAAATTCGCAAAAACTTATATCGATTCATATTTGTCATGAATCGAAGGGTCCTAAAATCAACCCCTACAAAACGAAAAACAGTTCAAGACACAGTACAAATATACTGTATGTTTATGCGAGGTGTGCCGTATAAAAAACTCATTGAACAATAAAGTACAGAGATCAGTGCAATCGGCCTACAAAGGCCGGTTGTTGAGAGCAACTGAAAGTAAAGTGCACTGTAAATGAAGAAAGAAGCAGCTATTCCACTCGTACCTAGGGATTGCCTTCTTTGGTTTCACAGCTTTGCTGAAACAAATCAAATGCCCAACATTCGAACTCGATGAGAAAAATATGAAGCTTCGACGTCACATAAAATATTTGTGGACTAAAAAAAAATGTTTATGAACTCCTTAACTCCTAAGTTCATCATCGAGTTTGTATGTTGTTGAAAATCTCACACACGAACATTCTTTCATTCGTTCCATCATCATGAAGATTAATTTTCAAAACTCATTAAGGTTCTCATAATACTTACGTCGAGAGGTTTTTTCAAAACAATCCACCCAGATTCGGGTTGAATTTCGAAATATTCTAAATCAGCTGGTTGACTACCTGCACTTAAGGTGTAAACTATAGCGCCGTTGTTGTCTGCGTCTTCATCTGAAGCTGATACTCTGAGAATATTAGTGCCTATGCTAGCATCCTGTTTAACGTTCTCGACATATTTCTGAAAACATTGTAATTTATTAGGGCAGCAGCAGAATCGTCGATGATGAGCAAAAAAAATCGATCTCATTATTATTAAATAATTTCATGATTTAATTTAACCTGTATTGCAATTAGCGGTTTTAATATCAACGCACATTATTCGGCGATTGAGAGATTCTCTGAAGCAATTGTCTTATTCGCCGACATGATCGTATGTAATTGTGTGGTATTAGTTTGAGTAATGAACTATCTATCAGACTATATTTAAGGAAAGTAATAATCAACTCTATATAATGTTCAATTTATTATTGAACAATAGTTATGCAGTAACGATAAAAAATAAATCTAATCATTGCATACATTAGCCCAGTGCATTAAAAAAAATTCCGTTGGTAAGTAATCTTTTTTGGTCCATTAGTAGAAAATAGATTCCTTCATTTTCAAACTACTTCCATTCAACAGCAATAATTTTGAAATATTGGTGGGTGAATGCGAGGGGAATTATATTCAATTATAACATAATATTGTATCGATGCTATTCTTATCAGGCAACATAAAAATCAACAACTTGGATACACTTGGATGAGACAAATTAAAAAAGCCAAGATCGATTCAAACGATAATCATATAAAATATTCTAATAATCCTACAAAAGCCATGTGGCTTATGTATAAAATATAAACAAAAATAAAAAAAATGTGGGGGTGTGCCTAATACAGGGCTATCCCCTGATGACTTCAATAAATTCTTCTGTTCAATCGCAGAAGATATAATAGAAACCATACCTAAAACAAAAACAAATCCTACCAATCACATAAAGTCAAACTTGGTCAACTCTGATGCATTCTCTTTTGGAACAGTTACTTTTGATGAAGTCAGAGACATTATACGGAGATTTAAAAATAAGAACAGCAGAGATATATATGGGTTAAATGTTAAACTAATCAAGTCCATAAAGAATCTCATTGTTATACCACAAAATTAATAAATATTTGTCTTCAAAAGAGTATATTTCCTGATGTTTTGGATTGATTGGGCCGATACTTGGTGTAAATTAATAAACATGTTAAAACAATGGTTAAAAATAACAATTTACACTTTTATTATAAGAAATAACGCATGACGCACGTTTCGGTGGAACTTCACCTTCTTCAGATGCTAATGGCAAACTAACTATGATTTTCTGTTATATCGAAAACAAGAAATGACAAATTATGTAGAAGGGGTAAATACAAAGATGGTTACAAATAATTATTAGAAAAGGAAAAACCAATTCTGAACTGCTAGTCAGGTAGTTCGGTAATTTTGAAAAGATTAAGAAGGGGGATTGAAGTATGATCGATTTGGCTATTCAATAGGAGACCGGAATGCTTGTATTTATTTATATGTAATGATTCTAAAAAATTAAGTTTAATTCCTTTACTTTCAGTATTTAATATTTTAAAATCGAAATTGAATGTGTGATTTTCTTGTATTAAATGGTTTGCATAATGTGAATCCGACTTCTGATTAACAAAGCTACATTTGTGTTCTGAAATTCTAGTTTGAAAACTTCTGAAAGTTCTACCAATGTAAAACTTATCACAATCGCCACAATTAATTTTATAAACTCCCGATTTATTATCTTTATGAACTTTGGATTTATTATTTTTTATATGATTTCCTAAATTATTACCGGTACGATAAGCAATGTTAATGTTGTGCTTAGATAAGAGAGATTTAAGTTTTTTACTTGAATTTCCGATGAAAGTGAGGCTGTTGTATTTGATATTATTTTTAGTAAGGGGGTACACCTGGTTAATCGCATTTTTGAAAAACTTTTTATCTATCATATTGTCTATAATATTGGGATCATAATTATTATTTACGGCAATTTGTTTAATTATATTTTTCTCGATGTTAAAATTGGCATTTGAAAGTGGTATATTTACTAAACGATGTACCATACTATTGAAAGCTGCCATTTTGTGTTGGAAAGGATGTAGGGAAGTACTATGTATGACGCTATCAGTGTGCGATGGTTTGCGAAAAATTGAAAAATTATGTTTGTTATCTACTTTTGTTATTTTCAAATCCAAATAGTTAATCGAGTTATCTTTTTCCATCTCTAAAGTGACTTTTAGATTGAAAAAGATAACTCGATTAACTATTTGGATTTGAAAATAACAAAAGTAGATAACAAACATAATTTTTCAATTTTTCGCAAACCATCGCACACTGATAGCGTCATACATAGTACTTCCCTACATCTTTTCCAACACAAAATGGCAGCTTTCAATAGTATGGTACATCGTTTAGTAAATATTCCACTTTCAAATGCCAATTTTAACATCGAGAAAAATATAATTAAACAAATTGCCGTAAATAATAATTATGATCCCAATATTATAGACAATATGATAGATAAAAAGTTTTTCAAAAATGCGATTAACCAGGTGTACCCCCTCACTAAAAATAATATCAAATACAACAGCCTCACTTTCATCGGAAATTCAAGTAAAAAACTTAAATCTCTCTTATCTAAGCACAACATTAACATTGCTTATCGTACCGGTAATAATTTAGGAAATCATATAAAAAATAATAAATCCAAAGTTCATAAAGATAATAAATCGGGAGTTTATAAAATTGATTGTGGCGATTGTGATAAGTTTTACATTGGTAGAACTTTCAGAAGTTTTCAAACTAGAATTTCAGAACACAAACGTAGCTTTGTTAATCAGAAGTCGGATTCACATTATGCAAACCATTTAATCCAAGAAAATCACACATTCAATTTCGATTTTAAAATATTAAATACTGAAAGTAAAGGAATTAAACTTAATTTTTTAGAATCATTACAGATAAATAAATACAAGCATTCCGGTCTCCTATTGAATAGCCAAATCGATCATACTTCAAGCCCCCTTCTTAATCTTTTCAAAATTACCGAACTACCTGACTAGCAGTTCAGAATTGGTTTTTCCTTTTCTAATAATTATTTGTAACCATCTTTGTATTTAACCCTTCTACATAATTTGTCATTTCTTGTTTTCGATATAACAGAAAATCATAGTTAGTTTGCCATTAGCATCTGAAGAAGGTGAAGTTCCACCGAAACGTGCGTCATGCGTTATTTCTTATAATAAAAGTGTAAATTGTTATTTTTAACCATTGTTTTAACATATTTCCTGATGTCTTAAAGGCGGCTTTGGTTACACCAATTTTTAAAAAGGGTGATGCTACTAAAGCGGAAAATTATAGACCAATTTCATTGTTGCCAATAATATCAAAAATTTTTGGCATCGAGGGTGGCTGATTACTTTGAGAGTAACAATATGTTCACAGAGCACCAATTTGGATTTCGCAAAGGCAGGAGCACTGTTATGGGTATTCTAGATCTTGTTTCTCAAATAACAGAAGCTTTCGACAAAAAATATTACACTGCAGCCCTGTTCTGTGACCTGAGTAAGGCCTTCGACTGTGTTAACCATAACATCCTGTTCCAGAAACTTTTTGCTTACAATTTTGATAAGAAAAGTGTAGATTTAATAAAATCTTATTTAGCAAATAGGCGCCACATGGTAACGCTAGGAGGTCTGACATCGGCAGAGGGAGTAATAGATGTAGGTGTGCCTCAAGGCTCAATATTGGGACCAATCATATTTCTAATATATATAAATAATTTGCCTGCAAGCAACAATAATGTTCGATTTAGTCTCTTTGCCGATGATACAACTATAGCTCAATCCAAGACTTTGCGGTTCAGGCGGTTTCGGGATCTAGGGATACACAGGCGAGGGCTGAACTTTGGTTCTGCACAAGCAGGCTGCTATTAAATGAAAATAAGACCCGGCAGATGGTATTTGCGATGCGTCCACTGAACGAATGGGAGGGCATAACTGAGGCAAAATTTCTTGGGGTAACCTTGGATACTAAATTAAAATGGGGACCTCATACAACAAAAGTGGTGCGAAAGTGTCCAAGGGTATATATGTTCTTAGGGGTCTATCGAGGAATATATCACGTGAGATTCTGCGAACTGCATATTTTGCCCTCGTTTAGGCACACTTATCTAATGGGATCTTGGCATGCGGTCACTAATCCGGGGCTCGTGGATTGTTTGCACTGCAGAGGAGAGCTGTTAGGGTGTTAGCCGGTCTGGGTTACCGGGATGAGTGTAGGAAGGCTTTTGTGCATTGTCAACTTCTGACACTGCCATGTCTGTATATTTTTGAAAACCTATTATATATAAAGAAAAGCAACATTTATTTAACACGTGACAATGTGCATGAGTACGATATTAGAAACAAGACAAACTTTGTTCCGCTCTACTGGCGTCTGAGAAGGTGCCAGGATGGACCCGGATACTGGGCTGTCAAGCTATTCAATATTTTACCCGCAGAAATGAAACGGTTGCCTGTGAATGAGTTTTATGCAAGAATTAAGTTCATTTTAATATGTAATTGTTTTTATTCATTAGACGAATTCATTGAAATCAGATTTTAATATGTGTGTAACAAGTGTATTTTGTAGTACCTATTTTTTGTAAATCTAGCTTGTAAGTTTTTACAGCTGTATATTTGATATTGCCTGACATATGTAAACAAAATTTTTTTGTATTCAACATGAATAAATGAGAATTGAGAATCATATTGAAAAATAATTCAATTTTAAAGTAATATCTTTCTGAGCTTCAATGTGAAACGTAATTTGGGAGCTTTACACAATTTTAAACTGTTATCAGAGTGGCAATTCATATTTATTCAAATGGTCAATTTCAGAATTTAAACACCAGAATATTTTAGAAATGAGGAATAATTACTTATTTTAATAAAGCTCGGTTCAAATTTCAGAATTGTATTTTGAGTGATATTCTGGTTTATACAAGGAATGGAACGTTACTATGAAAATAATTTTGTTGCAACATCAGCCTTTATTAATTTTGATACGAAGTACGTATGAAATTATTTAGTCATCGTTCATTCAATTTAATGTCATCTTGAATGTTTTAAATATTTCAATAGAAGGGTAGAATTGAAACATGTAGAATTAGATGGAAAAGAAATTCCATTTAAAATTTTATCAAATATAGATCTCTGCAGTTAGTTAAGTCCTTGCACTCTTGATTTTGAAAGAGTATGGCAACTCTCAGAAATTCCGAGAACTACACATCCAATTCAGTGAACCCATTTGGATGCCACTACAGTACAAACC
Source organism: Cynegetis impunctata (assembly GCA_030704885.1). Lineage (NCBI taxonomy): Eukaryota > Metazoa > Arthropoda > Insecta > Coleoptera > Coccinellidae > Cynegetis > Cynegetis impunctata. The sequence continues at coordinate 231,163 of JARQZK010005106.1, read as the reverse complement.
TACAAAACAGTTTTAACATTCAATTATGATATATAAAATATCTTATGGAAACGAACATTTATACGTATACTGACAAAAATACGATTTTTGTATAGCCACTGTTGCTAAATTTTTTAGTTCTTGTGAATCTCACTCATATGAATTGTATATTTTTCGATATTTTTGTTAGAAAATTATATCTTATATCAAAATTTTTAAATATTGAAAAAAATCATAGATTCTCTTTCAATGTTTTATACGAACGCATTCTTACCTGTCTGTCAAATAAAGGAGGATTATCGTTCACGTCAGTGATCTCCACAGTAAATGAACAAACACCTTCTAGAGATGGCTCTCCCTGATCTGTTGCCTTGACAGTTATGGATACAAATTTTCCATCATCGCCTTCTCTGTCAAATACCTTATTCGTTGTAACCTCTCCAGTTTCTTCATCTACAGTAAATTTCGTTCCCTTCTGATTAGGTTGCTGCACTATGGAATACTTCACTTGTCCGTTAACACCCTTATCTTCGTCAGTTGCATGAACTTTGATTACCGGTGAACCATTTGGAGCTCCTTCCTCAACTTTTGGATAGTACGTACCACAATCCTTGAAAATGGGTTTATTATCGTTAACATCCGTTATGAAAACAACAACTACAGCAGTGCTGGTGTGGATCGTTGATTCACCGTTGACGCAACATGCTCCGTCATCCATTGCAGTAACATTCAACTCATATTTATCTCTATCTAATGTTATGGATTTGCTGTGCAACCTGATAACACCAGTTATTTCTTCTATGACAAATTGTCCTGCACTTGTACCGCCACCAACAAAACCGAATCGTACATTATCACCATCCTTATCTGACGCTACAACTGTCGTAACTAGAGTATTAGGACCCGCATTTTCGTCAACGTTTGGAGTGTAAACTTGCTGTGAAAATTTTGGTTCTTCATCGTTTTTATTTTTAGTATATACTCTAACAGTTGCCGTACCAGTCTTTGAGGGTTCTCCCTTATCTTTGGCGGTTACAACAAATTCATAGTAAGCATTATTGTTATCAGCATCCAGTTGCTTATTGTTGGAAATAATACCACTTGGGTCTACACTGAAATGATCGTCTGATACGAGATACTCAATTTCTGCGTTTGTACCACTATCTGCGTCCATTGCTTTTACT
>JARQZK010005106.1:207500-225000 GCA_030704885.1 Cynegetis impunctata | reverse complement strand
CGGTTCATTCCGTGAACCAAGTTTTTCAAATACTTCCGACCGCGGAAATCTTTCTGAACATATATATATATATATATATATATATATATATATATATATATATATATATATATATATATATATATATATATATATATACATATATGAAAAACTTGGTTCACGGAATGAACCGCGTAAAAGATTTGAAAAATCTCGACGTTTCGGCTCCTTTTACGAAGCCATCTTCAGGAGAAGTAAAAGGGAAATAATTCAGAATCGTGACCTCAATCTGCCTACTCCACGAATCGAATTAGGAGGAATCGGAAACAATACGATTGCGTGGTCTCAACCTGCCTACTCCACTAACCGTACTGCTTCCTGTCAACTCTGAAGTCTCAACCTGCCTACTCTTCAGAGTCAACTGACGGGCCGATCGTCGCGTGGCCGTATTTATAGGGGAGGGGGACTGGTTCTCACGCTCATCAGTGCGGGATGCTCTCTGATTGGGTGTGACATGGCGACCACTGAGAAGTGGTTTCCATGCTGATGGGAGTCTATGACTGTCATCTCTGGTGTTCAAACAATTTGGACGTTTTTCTATTTCTACAGCTTCACGGAAAATTCGGGATCGGACGGGAGCAAAATCTTTCAAATCCCGAATTTTCCGTGAAGCTGTAGAAATAGAAAAACGTCCAAATTGTTTGAACACCAGAGATGACAGTCACAGACTCCCATCAGCATGGAAACCACTTCTCAGTGGTCGCCATGTCACACCCAATCAGAGTGCATCCCGCACTGATGAGCGTGAGAACCAGCCCCCCTCCCCTATAAATACGGCCACGCGACAATCGGCCCGTCAGTTAACTCTGAAGAGTAGGCAGGTTGAGACTTCAGAGTTGACAGGAAGCAGTACGGTTAGTGGAGTAGGCAGGTTGAGACCACGCAATCGTATTGTTTCCGATTCCTCCTAATTCGATTCGTGGAGTAGGCAGATAGAGGCCACGATTCTGAATTATTTCCCTTTTACTTCTCCTGAAGATGGCTTCGCAAAAGGAGCCGAAACGTCGAGATTTTTCAAATCTTTTACGCGGTTCATTCCGTGAACCAAGTTTTTCAAATACTTCCGACCGCGGAAATCTTTCTGAACATATATACATATATATATATATATATATATATATATATATATATATATATATATATATATATATATATATATATATATATATATATATATATATAATATATATAATATATATATATATACGAGGGCAATTCAGAAACTAACCTCCGATTGGTCACAGTGCGGGTAGTGGGGGGAGTAGCGCGCCATCTGTGCATTCACACGCTCAGCAGGTCAGTCGGCATCAAGCCGTAGTCGAGTGCACATCGTCCCCGCGATAGTATAGTTATTGTGGCAGTTTGAAATGTGTGCTGCAATAGAAAATCCCGCCAAATGTGAAGTGCGTGCTGTTATAAGGTTTTTTACAGCCAAAGGATACTCTGCAGCAGCTATTCATCGTGAGCTTTGTGCCGTGTACGGACCAAAAGTTATGAGTGAAGGAGTTGTCCGTGAATGGGTACGTTTATTTAAAAGTGGACGAGAAAACGTTCATGATGAAGAGAGGAGTGGTAGACCATCCTTGGTGACTGACGAACTCGTTCAGACAGTTGATGCAAAAGTTCGTGAAAATCGACGTTTCACAATGGCGGAGTTGTCTACTGATTTTCCACAGATTTCTAAGACTCTTTTGTACGAGATAGTGACAGCAAGATTGGGTTACCGTAAGTTCTGTGCACGATGGGTGCCCAAAATTCTTACCGACCACCACAAAACTCAAAGAATGACCTCTGCATTAGACTGTCACGTTATGAGGACGAAGGAGAACCATTGATAAACAGAATCGTGACCGGTGACGAAACCTGGATTAAGTACGTGAACCCTGAGACAAAAGAACAATCAAAGATGTGGGCACATTCAGATTCGCCTACCAAACCAAAAAAAGCCCGGCAAGATTTTTCTGCCAGAAAACTGATGGCAACGGTGTTTTGGGATGCCAAAGGGGTGTTGTTGGTTGAATTCATGGAACGTGGGACGACCATTAATCAAGACGTGTACTGTGAAACACTAAAAACATTACGACGGGCTATACAGAACAAACGCCGTGGTATGCTGACTTCCGGTATCGTTTTTTTGCACGATAACGCCCGTCCTCACTCTGCTCGCAGAACAACAGCCCTTCTTGAGTCCTTCAAGTGGGACGTTTTCAACCATCCACCTTACAGCCCAGATCTGGCGCCAAGCGATTATCACCTCTTCATGCATATGAAGAAATGGCTCGGGTCCCAGCGGTTTGATGACGACGAAGAGCTCAAAGATGCGGTCACAGGCTGGCTCAAGGCACAAGCGGGTGATTTTTATGCAGAAGGAATTTCAAAGCTTGTGAAGAGATACGATAAGTTCCTCAATCGTTATGGAGACTATGTCGAAAAATAGTGCAAAGATGTAGTTGTAAGATGTATATATTAAAATATTTTTACTTAACTTGGTGTATTTTTTTCAATCAACCGGAGGTTAGTTTCTGAATTGCCCTCGTATATATATATATATATATATATATATATATATATATATATATATATATATACGATGTATCATACATTTTTCGTCACAATCGTAATTCCCTATCCTACATGCATTATTACGAAAAAAATTGTTTCATGGGTTCTATATATACAATTACCTCTACTGAAGTTGAAAATCCTCCTGAATCTTCTGTAGCGGTTACAACCAATGAATAAACATGAGGTTGCCTCAGATCTTCAAAATCCAATTCTTTAGCTAATTTAACAATTCCAGACGTTGGTCCAATGTTGAAAGTGCCTGCGCCCTGTCCTTGAGCTTTAAGAGTGTATCTGATTTCTCTATCAGCGAATGACTTAGCTTTGACGGATATAATACTGAAATAATGAAAAGTATGAATACTTTCTGCAGTTTCTACATTTCTGTATTTGAATAGTGTGATAAACCTAAGAAATAACCTCTGATCGTAGTAGCAACTTTATTGCGAACATACAATGCCAAAGAATTTTCGACATGATCAGTTTTGATATTTTCATAATAATTAATGTAGTCAAAACGAAATTAAGGCTTACACTGGGTTTGCCAAGTACAATTTTTTTTTCAATTTTATTGTGGTTACTAGTGAGTTTTAAACAGTTTACCGGACTGAGAACAATGGATTGCTCAATATGGACTTCACTCATGGCCTGCTCAATTCTTGGACTTAAATCTCCTGTATTATTTTCCACTGCACTGAGAGGGCGTGAATGAATAATTGAATAATAACAAGATATACTAATAAATATATATATATATATATATATATATATATATATATATATATATATATATATATATATATATATATATATATATATATATATATATATATATATATATATATATATATATATATATATATAAATATATATATATATATATATATATATATATATATATATATATATATATATATATATATATATATATATATATATAGTTTTCAATTGATCATAAGGGTAAAACGACTAATTTGTTGGATGAATTTAAGTAAAACTCATTATTTTTTGCCAAGCTTTGGAATTTAATTTAATTCTTCTTCAGGGCTTCTAGAAGTACAACATACAGTTTTTATCTAAAAAAGTACAGTTTTTATATTAATTTCTTACTAAATTTTGAGGTTATTTGTAGGATTTCTGCCAGGCTCAAAACAGATTTCGTTTTTTAATTTAAAGTAATTAAGTTCGGACATCACATGTATATTTGTTAGTATTTAACTTTATTTATGAATACTTAAGGTTAATCAGCAATTATCTCAATTTGATATTTTGCTTCCTTCATTTTATTTGACATCTACTTCTTTTCATTCTTGTACTCTGTGTTCTCTATTCATCGATCGGTCCATCATAGAATCTTGAGTTTTCTTTCGATTTTTCCAATAGGTATTTATATATGGAACTAAGATTTTTGGTGTATGTTTTTTTGTTTATGGAGTTTTCTTGTTTATTAATTTCAATCATTTCCAAGATTAATCTTTTATGGTAATTTCGTTCAACTTGTAACACGTTACAGTCTTCATAATTCATCCTGTGATCTCTGGCCACACATGCGTTCAAATTAGATCACAGGATGAATTATGAAGACTGTAACGTGTTACAAGTTGAACGAAATTACCATAAAACATTAATCTTGGAAATGATTGAAATTAATAAACAAGAAAACTCCATAAACAAAAAAACAGACACCAAAAATCTTAGTTCCATATATAAATACCTATTGGAAAAATCGAAAGAAAACTCAAGATTCTATGATGGACCGATCGATGAATAGAGAACACAGAGTACAAGAAATTGAGATAATTGCTGATTAACCTTAAGTATTCATAAATAAAGTTAAATACTAACAAAAATACATGTGATGTCCGAACTTAATTACTTTGAATTAAAAAACGAAATCTGTTTTGAGCCTGGCAGAAATCCTACAAATAACCTCAAAATTTAGTAAGAAATTAATATAAAAACTGTACTTCATTAGATAAAAACTGTATGTTCTACTTCCAGAAGCCCTGAAGAAGAATTAAATTAAATTCGAAAGCTTGGCAAAAAATAATGAGTTTTACTTAAATTCATCCAACAAATTAGTCGTTTTACCCTTATGATCAATTAAAAACTTTAAATCAAAGACTATTAGAAACGTAAACGGATATATATATATATATATATATATATATATATATATATATATATATATATATATATATCATCATTTTATACGGAAAATCTACAGCTGGCGCCGCCAATTCGTATCCAGTTTCCATTCTCTTCTGTTCTATTCTAATATTTTTCTTGGCCATCTTTCTTGACTCATTCTCTTTGTATACCGGGTATAAATAGGTCATAAGCCACCCCTATAACTTAACGGGTTCTTCGATTTTATTGAAATTTGGGTGGTTTTATCTCAGAGATATTTTCGAATTTTTTCACATGCGAATTCAATATGGCTGACTTCCGGTTTCGTGAACAAGGTCGGTCTCACCAGAAAAGGGTATTAAGAAAAATAAGATTATTGATGATTACTTCGTTATTTAGGAATTGAGAAAACTGATGTGTGAATCATTTTGTAGAAACTTGATAGAGCTGTTCAATATACAGGCTGGCCCATGTATGTTTCAATGTAAAAAACTGAGTTTTGGTTCGAAAAAGAATTTAATCGTTAACAGACTTCATAAAAATGCATTTTTAGAAAAATTATTATTGTGGGCGATGTTTAAAGTAAATTATCTATGGTTTAGATGAAGCCACTTACGATAAAAAAAAATAAACTGGAAAACAAAATTGCTGAAATTTTGAGGGGGTGTTCGGGGGCACATCTTGAGTCTAAAACTGAGTTTTCGTATTCGAGGGGGTGGGGGAAGATACAACCCCCGGTATATATGGGGGTGGGGGAAGATACAACCCCCGGTCTATATGGGGGTGAGTTCGTTTTGATTCTATATCTCCGTTGCTATTGCCCGTACAGTCAAGTCCAAGAGATCATATTTGTATCGAGGTCATAGGTCAATTAGGTCAATTACAATTGCCGGTCAAAGGTCAAAAGTGAAGGGTAGTTTTTCATTTATCACGAATACCGTGAAATCGGTAAGTTTTTTCGCATACTGCTTGAATACCATTTCAAAGTACTTGAAGTTACCTACAAAATGAGCTCTCGAACACCCTTCTACGATGAAGAGTTTTCCATCACTCCAACGATCAAGTTGACCGCGCGCGCCAATGTTGACCGAGCGCGCCAATGTTGACCGCGCGAGCCTCGTGTCGTACTCTCATTGCTCGTACATTGCACTCTCTACGTGCAGTTAATAATTATCGTTGAATTTTTTCCTAATTAAAATTAATAATATGGTTGAAGGTGGACTTGTTTTTTTTTCAAGGGAAAACGGGAAATCCATCATGGACAAACGACAAGGTCTGCCCTTGCCGAATAGTGTGAGACTCCTACTCACTAAAACCCTATAAAAACCCCAACTTTTGAATGTTCAGTGCTCTGTCATGTATGTGTGTGTATTGCCGTGTACTGTTTGATGATTTGAAGTATCTCGATCATTAATTTACATCAAACAGTACACGGCAATACACACACATACATGACAGAGCACTGAGCATTCAAAAGTTGGGGTTTTTATAGGATTTTAGTGAGTAGGAGTCTCACACTATTCGGCAAGGGCAGACCTTGTCGTTTGTCCATGATGGATTTCCCGTTTTCCCTTGAAAAAAAAAAAACAAGTCCACCTTCAACCATATTATTAATTCTAATTAGGAAAAAATTCAACGATAATTATTAACTGCACGTAGAGAGTGCAATGAGCAATACGACACGCGGCTCGCGCAATCAACTTGATCGTTGGAGTGATGGAAAACTCTTCATCGTAGAAGGGTGTTCGAGAGCTCATTTTGTAGGTAACTTCAAGTACTTTGAAATGGTATCCAAGTAGTATGCGAAAAAACTTACCGGTTTCACGGTATTCGCGAAAAATGAAAAACTACCCTTCACTTTTGACCTTTGACCCGCAATTGTAATTGAACTAATTGACCTATGACCTCGTTTTTATTATCATTGGATAGATAATTCAATTTCCTACAAATATGATCTCTTGGACTTGACTATACGGGCAACAGCAACGGAGATATAGAATTAAAACGAACTCACCCCCATATAGACCGGTGGTTGTATCTTCCCCCACCCCCTCGAATACTAAAACTCAGTTTTAGACTCAGGACATGCCCCCGAACACCCCCTCAAAATTTCAGCCGTTAAGTATTTTTTTTTAGTAAAATATACCTTTTTACTGTACTGACATGGAATATATGCATTTGATACCTCAGAATTAAAATATGTAAAAATATATAGGGTTTTTTCTAAATTTTTATATCGTTTTCAGTGAAAGTCAGACATATTGAATTCAAAATTATGTCCAAGATAAACCACCACTCATTAAAAAGTTATAGGGGTGGCCCATCACTCATTTACACCCGGTGTATATATATATATATATATATATATATATATATATATATATATATATATATATATATATATATATATATATATATATATATATGATATAGATATTATGCAAGTAAATCAATGGGCGAAACTAAGGAAAAATGAATGCCGTTTTCAGTTATTAAGTGAATAAATGTAAATTCGATTCTAATTCGTTTTTAGTTATTAAGAAGAATTAATGTGAATTCGATTCTTATTCGTTTTTTTTACAATTTCACAAGTAACCTACAGTTTGATACCGGTTCCGAACTGCCGATGGGCATGAACCTATGCCGATACCAAACATATACCAATTTTTTTTGAACCACTCATCTCATCCCATGAAACACACACAAAACCCAAAAGCAAGATGGGACTCCAACCAACATTCTCGGTCGGTATACAAACGATAAACTTTACCGCTGGACTGCCGAGGCCTCATCACTCGTTTGGAAACAATAATCTGATAGAATTATGTGGATATTGTAAAATTTTCATAATTTTCTGGTGATAAAGAATGAAAGCAATCACGAATATAATATAATATGTTTTCTTGTCTGACTGACTTTCAGAATGAAGTAAACATTTCACTGAATGCAGTTATTTTCAAATGAAAAAAATCGCTTACAGAATTTGAATGTAATGTTTTGCAATCGAAGATATGGAAAAAACGCTCCACAACCTAATTTTTATCATATTATATAATAATATATGATTTCCTCACATTCTGAATTTGACAAATATGTGAATTTGTTAATTTGTGCGAAACCGAGTCAAAAAAGTTAGTTTCGTCATACTTGGCAAGTATAATTCCATAAGCATGATCGTCGTTCTCTTCGTATTCGGAAGTTGGTTAGCACACCGTGGTACGCTTTTCATAAACTTAATGATGTCAAAATGAACATGAATTTCCTGAAGTGTGGGGCATTATTGTCTCCGATGTTGTTTTTTGTTGTGCTTTAATTTGAAAGTCCTACATATATAGAAGAAATAAAGAAAAACAACTAACGTTATATTCTTCAATAAATGCTGAAGCTACAACTTTTGGTGAGCTGCCAATTCGATATCCACTGGATATTGCAGTTTGGAATAACAGAGTCGAAATTGAATGCGGCATTTTGTGGACTCAACTCCAGTGCTTATAATCAGGTGTTCCAAAAGCGAAAAATAACTATATGTATATAAATATATATATATATATATATATATATATATATATATATATATATATATATATATATATATATATATATATATATATATATATATATATATATATATATATATATATATATATATATATATATATATATATATATATATATATATATATATATATATATATATATATATATATATACCGGGTGTCCACGGAAGGTGGCTCGCCCATATAAGTCTTTTGTTTTCGGAGATAATGAAATGAAATTTAGAGGTTCTGTTTAATTCATAAAACTGCCTTTTTTGACAAGTAACTCGACATCATGCAACTTCCGGTTTCACCGGAAGTCACAACAACTTTCTATTTTTAAATGTACACCTGGTATATTTTCAGTTTTTTCGTCTCTATATGACATTTAGAATATAACCATGTATAATTGTAACCATAATTTGTTACTTTTTTTAACCGTTGTTTCATTTTATTTCGAGATAAACTTTTATTCTAGAAGGCTATAGATGGCAGATGCGTTCAAATAAATAATTTCGGCCCTAAAATTGCCCCGTTTACCGTCCTGGGACGTAGATTTGTGAGCGTGGCATCGGACTTCTTTTGTTTCAGTTGTGTTGGTCGCAGGCTACTCGATGATTTCAAATGTTATTCTAATCTCAATAAGATTCTTTATAAGAAAGTTCCAAGTTTATGGGATTTCAGATTTTTATCGAAGGTTTTCTTTCAACCAAATACCTAGAGTGCGGTATCAAATTAATCGTAATAAAATTATCTTTTTTTAACCCGACGAGCCACCATGTTTCCATTTGAAAAAAGAAAAGTAATAAAAGTTTCAAAATCAAACGTCACATAGCTGAAACATTTTGATCGAAAACAGTAAAGTTGTATTTTAACATACATTTTAGAACCGAAATTAGTTATTTGAACGCATTCATAGCCCTGAAAATATACCAGGTGTTCCATTTAAAAATCGAAAGTTTATGTCATTTCCGATAAAACCGGAAGTTGCATGCAGTTGAGTTACTCGTCAAAAAATGAAGTTTTACGCGTTAAACAGATCCTTTGAATTTCATTTCATTATCTCCGAATGCAAAAAAGTTTTAGGCGCGAGCCACCTTCCGTGGACAACCGGTATATATATATATATATATATATATATATATATATATATATATATATATATATATATATATATATATATATATATATATATATATATATATTATGCATTTCTTCTGAAAGTCGTTTAATGCACTCAGTAGCATTCATATTTAGAGGTTTACATGACAATTATTTGCGTTTTAAGTAGCGGTAGTAGGAAACGTAGTAGCGCACAACAGAAAATGAACAGAAACAAATTATTTTGATCGAATACTATTTTCTTTCTATCCTGATTTCGTTCAAACGTCCGCTTCTATATATATATATATATATATATATATATATATATATATATATATATATATATATATATATATATATATATATATATATATTTATCTTTTATTAGAAATAACAGGGCATGTAAGCTTGAAAATCGATTTAATTAACAAGTTGACATTTAGTCACGAAATTCGTGACATTTTCAAAACTTTGGAAACATAAAAATTGCCAAAAGCCAAGAAACAGACATCTGTGTTTGATGAAATTTATTGCAACTATGTCCGTCTTCAGTTATAGTTACGTGCCATTCGGTCCAATATCGGCTGTCAAGTCTGCTTACAACAGATGGTAAAAGAAACAACAACAGAAACCCTTACGTACGTAAAGTACAAAATAAGTTGTCAGTTATTTGATTTAAGGTCAAAGATTTGTCTTTAAGAAGATAGTTATTTCCACTAACACATGTTCAATATCACATATATTCTAGAAAAATTTAAGGTTGTGGATGTGATTGGTGGCTAGTTAAGTGAATGTTATAAAATAAGTTAGATTCTTTGATGGTTTAATTGTTGTGTTTTGATTCTTGTTGTTTGTTGGAAAAATTGAATTTGTATAGTAATTGAATATTTTTTATCGGTTATACCATTTTACATTTTTATATGATACATTTCTGAAATTTTTATGCATTTTTTATTTCTCAATTTTTGGTGCTATTAAATTCGAAAATATGATACCCATTGATTGTGTGTTTGATAAGAACTACAGTAGGTATCTAGTTTTGCATATTGGTGTGCATTTAATTTTCCCTCTGAATTCTATCAAGTTTGTCCAATGTATAATTTATCACAATATTTGCAAGGTATATATCTTGATATATAAATTACGTGTCACGTTGTTTGTCCGCGATGGACTCCTAAACTACTTAACCGATTTCAATCAAATTTGCACAACGTGTGCAGTTTGATCCAACTTGAGCGATAGGATGGCTTACATCTTAATTTATAGTCGCAATATTATTTTATTGCAAATTATTTGTTGATTATCTCTGTTAGTTTGATAAGATACTTAGAGATGGCGGTATAAGGTAGTTAGTTGACTGGATTGAGTAAATATCCAATAGATGGCGCTATTTTGAAATTACTAACGCTTTACGTGTTGCTGAGGCCAAAGTATAAGTTAAATTTATATTATAGTAAATGCAATGTGAAATCATTCTCATTTTTTTCAATTTTTGGTGCTTTATTGTTTAGAACTCTCTTATCATAATAAAAAACGTTTGCCGGGTTAGATAGATTCATAGATAGATATATAGGTAGATATATTGATAGATAAAATGTTAGATAGATAGACAGATAAATAGATAGATAGATATATAGATAGATAGTTAGATAGATAGAGATACATCGGCTGATAGATGAACAGATATTTAGATACATAGATAAAAAGATAGATAGATGAATAGATAGATAGATAAAAATAATTTATATGACAGAACAACGTATGTCGGGACAGAAATATTGATAGATAGATATATAGGTAGAAAGATAGATAGATAGATAGATAAATATATAGAAAGATAGATAGAGATACATCGGCAGATAGATGAATAAATAAAGATAGGTAGATAAAAACTTTGGAAATAATGCAGAAACTCTTACAACTTTTTTCTAGTTATTCAATATCTATATCGAAAGTCAATTGAAGTGCGAGTGGAACAAATGACTATTTCTTCATTTTAAAAGATGTTCAGAATGATAACATCATGCGGGGAAAAATTATTATCATTGCAATTCAACATTAGTAAGCACCCGTTCTTATTAGAATCGACGAAATTACAAAATGATATATTTTATTATATTAATCATAGAAGAGTGAATTTCTAGTTGATCTCCTGAACCATAAAATTATAACTTGTGATTCGTAATATTAACTTTAGAACAACTTTAAAAAACCTGACATATCAAATTCCTGCTTTCAATGTGCTACTTCTCAATTTCAAGTCATCTTCCCCGTATGTTCACATTTTTATCAAACATAAAGAAAGACCCGGATACATAAACGTCAACTTACTCTGAATCTTTCTTTTGGTTCTCTGGAATTTCCGCCTCATAACTTGGCATATAAAACTGTGGCGCCCTCTTTCCCCCTACAATAGACAACCGCTCTTCCGGAGTGGATTGGAATCTCCTTTCGTCAACCCTTCCGTTCTGATCTTCCGCTTTCACGTAAAGCACATACTCCATATCCAATTGAAACAAATCCGTTCCTCTGGTTCTAACCACCCCAGATCTTTCGTCGACCTCGAATCTACCTCCGGTCCTGTCTCGAACAATGAAATAGTGAATGTTGTGGTCGGTGTCGGGATCTCTGGCCTGCAGGGTAAACACGGGGGTGTTTGGTGCTGCGTTCAGTTGAACTACCGCTTGCATTGGCAGGGGACGGTTGATAAAGTACGGAGGTTCGTCATTGATATCGCGAACGTGTATGATCACCCGTTGGTTGTCAGTGTCTGGAAATAAAACGAAAATCATGAAACTATTTCTGTTAGATATTTCAATAAAATGATGTTAATAATAATATCAACAAACATTGTCATACATTTTTCCTCCTAATCGATTCTTGAGTCCAGTTCTACCTGAATTTTATAAGTATTGTTTTCCTGCTTTTTATTAAATATATACTGTTATTAATTTAGTTAAACTGCGATGCACAGAAATAAGTCATGAAAGATACAATCAAAAGATGTATAAAATAAGAAAATTATAACGGTAGAAATTCATCGGCAAGATTAAAAAGTCAACGAAACGTTGGTTAGGGACATTATATTTTCTGTAATATTTTTAAGAATGAATGAAATAGTAATTTATGTACCAAGTGCGTTATATAGATCATTACGCCCGGAGGGAAGCATTCGGCCCGAGGGCCTTTGGCCCGAGAGATGAATGACATCATATTTAGTGAATGTCATTACTGCTTTCTTTGTGTAGTCTTATAGAAATAATGGAACTCAAAATGAATTTACCCAAGAATATCATAGAAAATGCAGCCAAAGCTGCGAATAATTCATTGCCGGAGAAATATACGACAAGGATTATGAAGTATTTAATCAACGAAAGTTGCTTCATTTCTACTCGTACAATTAGCGGGCGTTATGATCCATAATGCCCGCAAATGCGTACGTTATGGCCTAGGGCATAATGAGTGTGTTCATAACAACCGTATTCAAGGTGAAATAAACATATAATATACAAGTGAAAAATAAATATTCTTAAGTCCATTCAAAGTTCTAAGTGAATTGTAGAGATATAGTCCAGTCAATGACGGTAAAAAAAGTATAAACTGTGTATTTATCACATACAGCACCGATTTGTATGAAAATTCAAATTTAGATTCTAATTACCACCTATTTCAAAGTCTACCCTGTGACGAGGGTTACTTTTTCTCTGGGGGGGTGGATGCCACCCCTTCTTGGGATTGAAAATTTTTTCATTGAAAATAAGTAAGGAAATCGATGAATCGACTAATTCTAAAACTTTTATTTCATGAAGTTTTTTCTGAAAGTTAATACTTTTCGACTTATACGCGACTGCAATTGTCGGATTTCAGGCAAAAACCTACGTTTTCAGATTCTTTTCCGCGAATAACTGGAATAATATGCATGTAATCGAAAAACCTCTAGAGAGCATCAAAAACAAAGAAAATCGTTTATTTATGATGTATTCTGACCTAATAAAAACGGAATTATTGTTTGTTGAAAGTTGATTGGTATTTCCCTCTATGTGTATCATCAATAAAAGTAAGTACTATACATATTCTAATTTCTACAAAAATGTGTTTTTGGTTTTTTCCCAATAACTCGCTCTGTTTTTAAGCAATCAAGTCCTTCAAAAAAGCATTTTGTAGGTGTTTCTAACTAGAAGCTCATTTAAATAAATTATCTTATTTTTAAAAAGTTTAATACTAAAAGGACTCAAAAAGGGTACTTTGCGCGAACACACGCAAGCTTTAAATAGCCATATCTTACTCAATTTTCATCCTATAAACAAAAAAAAACGCCAAAATTTTCAAATAAGAAAAACATATAATTTTTAATTTCACAAAATTTTGCGTATTATCAATAGTTTTTGAGTAATTTTGAAGAAAAGACGATTTTTCGCTTGAATACGAAACTGATTTTCTCTCTTCAAACTCAATTTTTTTCAAAAAGAAGTACTTTAAACTGGTCAAACACTCAGAAAGTATTATAAAAACATAAATGAAGTGAAGTGTAAAGTGACAACGATTTTTTTCAAATGGGGTGGAAAAGAGGGTGATATTTTCACTATTGTGAATCACCATTATTCTCTCGAACTATCTATTCGAAACTATTCGCTTAGTTTTGATGCTAGGAACTTTTATAAAAAATTAAAATCAAGGTTTTTCAAAGGGCTTCAAAAAAAGCTTTATGAGTTTTCCCCGAAAAATGCATTGGTTTTTGGTTATCGTACGTAGAAAACTTTCGATTTTGGCGATTATAAATACCAGTCAACTTTTAACAAGCAATAATCTTGTTTGTATTGGGTCTACATACATCATAAATACACGATTTTCTTTGTTTTTTTATAAGCTATAAATTTGGTTAGCATTTTTTTCGATTGAATGCATATTTTTCCAGTTATTTGTGAGAACGAATCTGAAAACTTGGTTTTTTTGCCTGAAAAACGACAATTTCACCTGCGAATATGTGGAAAAGTATTGACTTTCAGAAGAAACTTCATGAAACAATAGTTGCTTAGAATTAGTCAGTGTATCGATTTATGCACTTATTTTCACTCTCAAGAAGGGGTGGCATCCACCCCCAGAGAAAAAGCAACCCCCGCCACAGGGTAGACTTTGGAATAGATGGTAAGTAGAACCTAAATCCTATGTTTTATGAAAATCGGTCCTGTATGGGATAAATACACGGGAAAATGGTCACTGACTGCACTAATATTATTTTCGTGTTGTTTATTTTACATCTAATGTTACTAATTTAGTTCAACTGTGTTGCAGTAAGTCATGAATGAATAAATCAAAAGAAGATGTATAAAATAAGAATTTAATAAGGGTAGAAATTTAAAAAAGGTTAAGAAAGATACGAAATCTTGGTGTAAGTCAATATAACGTTTTCTGTAATATTTTTAAGCATGGCTGAAAATAAACAATGAGTTATCTATTACTCTTCAAACGAATTATGGTGATTAGATTGATATTCTGATTATTTGCTACTAAGAAATATGACTAGGTACTTTTCAAGATGAATTCATATCAATATGAACCTTTCTTCAACAAAAATTGAATAAGAAGAGTAAAAACAAAATAAGTAAGAGGAAACTTGGAAAAGTTGATATTCCTCCGAAATATATTACATTGTACGGTAGTCTTTAAAACATGGTAACATCGAATATGTGAACAAATTAAATTTAAATTGATTCGACCTTGATTTCTGATTTGATTACTGAAATTTCGGAAGAAAAACCAAGAATTCAATTATTTATTCAACTATCGGGGCTTGAGTTTTTTGAATCGGCGAATTGAAAATCATTACCATATACATAGGTACCATACTCTATTCCACAAGAAACTTTAGTACACAGAACCAATTTACATAATGGGTCGTTTATTTCCAAATTTGAATGAATTATAAAGTACCTAGTTATCACAGGAACAACACAGAGGTGGTCGTTCAAACACACACATTTGCACAGGTGAAATAATGCAAAACAAAATAATAATTAACGTATTAACTATACATTATCTACGTGCATTTCACACTTTATATACGAATTTAATTATCTTCGAGATATATTTGTTCAACCCAAAGGGTATTTTTGAATCGAACATTTCGAAGCAATTGCGATACGCAGTTGTATCACTCTTTTTGTAATATACAATTAATATCAAAAGAATTCCACAGAATTAGTGCAGTTTTATCGCCGATTGAGAGAAACACATTTCATCGGGTGGATATTTACAAATTTGTAATACATCATTGAAAATTATGATTGTCGTAAAATATCAAAACTGAGCGTATAATTTAAGCTAAGTTCTCCTACATTTGGTAACGGTAGCTATTTGGCTTGATGTATTTCTTTAACTACCTGAATATCATAATAACTTTTATTGAATGAAAATTAAAGAATAGAGAAACATGGTATTACGGTGAAAGATTTTGAATGCTCATTGGATAAAAATACCAGAAGGATAATATGGTAGAGCAGTAGTATAAATATGGAGGAACGCTTTTGTTTATGTTATGTTCATTTTTATTAGGTTATTTGTATTAAAACAGATCAATATAGCATATTCTAATGTGCGGAGCGAGGGCCCAGTTATTATATTTCACTACTTTCGGAATTTTTCTCAATAAATGTGAAAACCATTTCACCGTAATCAAAAACACTTAGGGTACCTAGTAATTAAATAAGAGTTGATGGCCTCTGAAAATTTCGTTACCTGAGTTCTACATTTATTATTGTCTGAAATAAAACCTGCCTACTAATATGAAATTAAAATTTGAGATCCTTGTAAATTGATTGGCCTAGAAGTCCAAATTACTTGAACCTCGAGACCTTGTCAGTAAGGGCAGATGTTTTTTCAACCGAACAAATAACAATTTGTCAAATGCCAATGAATTCAGGAATAATTGCCATAAAAATCAATAAAAGAGACTTTCATTTATGGGTACTGAATAATTCAATTTGAGATAATAATTAGAAATTAATTAATTTTACTGATTTCTTGATGTTAAGAATTCAATGTTTTAGACCCGTAAATTGATTTGTAAATTATTATTTCCAATAGTTAGTTAACAACAAGGCATAAGCGGTAATGATCAAAAACCATATAATAGATACTTACATCGTATTCCTGTTTATCCAAGGTTAGCGTGAAAGGAAAAAAATTCAAATGAGTATAAAACATTTTGAGTAACTATGAAGAATATTAAAAACTTAATTCTAATAAAACTCACATTACATATTACATGATCCTATTTGACTTCACGAAAATACTTAAATATATATGCATTAACAATAGAACATTTCAGTTGTTACATCAAATTATTATAAGGCAAATGTTTAATGACAATCAATATCACACAAATTGTTCAGGAATCTGTGGTTAATGAGTGATAATTTATAATGGTGAACACAAATCTTGATTTTATTATGTTCGTTATCACAAAAGGGTTAAAAATATGTACTACTCTTAAAATTTTGGTCAATCAACTATTATCCGGCAGATTGAGTTTAGAACTAAATGAAAAATTCATTAAAATTTAGTTTTAAACTCAATCTGCTGTATGATGATGTTCAATCTGCTTGATATAGTAGTGTGTCCGAAGTTAGAATAATACATATATATATATATATATATATATATATATATATATATATATATATATATATATATATATATATATATATATATATATATATATATATATATATGTATTTGAATATTTTGAGGTTGCAGTCAGAATAATTGTTGAGCTAGGTTAAAGAATACTCTTTGTCATATGGTCGAGCTTTCGGAAATGTTTATTTCCTTTATCAAGACATCTATAATAAAAGAACAGATTTAGATTTACAACAGCATTCACAAAAAGTTAAAGATTACTTACTAACGTTGAGGTTATATAAATTTTGAAAAAACACGTATAAAACGAAGAACAGAACGAGCTGATGGGTACAACTTCGTCACATAAGTAAAACTCATTACAAGAATAAAAATCTAATTTTCAATAATCCGTACTTTCCCATCTTGCTATCTACAGGAAACCAGACTAACAAAATGGTCGACGTCAACTCTGAGAACGCGGAAACTAAACCACAGAACAAATAGGTGAT
>JARQZK010005106.1:200000-205000 GCA_030704885.1 Cynegetis impunctata | reverse complement strand
AAGCGCAGATAATAGTATCAACACAATTCAATTGCTACATGAGGTATCAGCTCATTCTGTTGATGGCCTCAACTTTGTAGAAATATATTAGTGTAATTTCTTGGAGAATATCATATATAAATACGGTTTATAAAAATATACAATTCATAATTTTAAAAAAAAATTGGCTCATTACCCCAGCTCGAAAACAACATGAATCTGCTCCATGTGCAGCAAGGTATTATTGTTGTTCACTCAACCCGTAG
The DNA here is from genome assembly GCA_030704885.1 of Cynegetis impunctata. Taxonomy (NCBI): domain Eukaryota; kingdom Metazoa; phylum Arthropoda; class Insecta; order Coleoptera; family Coccinellidae; genus Cynegetis; species Cynegetis impunctata. The sequence goes on along the minus strand of JARQZK010005106.1, from coordinate 204,755 downwards.
ATATTTATAGAAATATAGTAAGAATTGAATTAACCTAGTTCAAACTACTCCGATATCATAACAATCAAAAGAATTAATTGATTTCGTATTATCGAATTATCATCTAAGACTAAAATCATGATTTTTTCAATTACGCTAAGTAGTCAAATACAAAAATATGAGTGTTTCCGCGAATTGAATATCATTGTGGTAAACAAACCAAAAGGAAAAACTCTATCTTCATGTGGCTTAAGCTCCTCACTCATTACTCGTTGATACGAGTAAACAACAGGGATAATCTCTGAACTCAAACTCAACTATTCAAAGCATTTTCGAAAACCCAAAAAATCTAAAATAGCGTTATTACATTGAACTCTCCTATGTTACACAAAAGTGGATTCTGTTATACGACCTAACAGACGGGTGCAGCACGTAAATCCAGACAATTAATCTATTTTAGTAACGTAAACAAAGAAATGGATTCCCACAGACCAGCAACGAGAGCTCTGGAAGGTTCGTTTTACAGTAAAGACTTAGTGCCGGATCAACATAATGCATACCTTTTGCGGTTCTAGCCGAAATTAAGGCTTTCCTCGCAAGGGTGAGTTAATGAAATATTCAGAGGAAGGCGTAAGAGATTTTGTTATAGAAATATAGCACTTGGGAAAAAAATATTGTTTTGTAAGACAATTGTTAGCAAACTTAAATAACTGATTCGAAATAGCAAATACATATATATATATATATATATATATATATATATATATATATATATATATATATATATATATATATATATATATATATATATATATATATATATATATATATATATAAACTATATTTTCTTTCCAGAAAAATTGAAAATTCTAGATGTTTAGATTTTGTCTAATATATATATATATATATATATATATATATATATATATATATATATATATATATATATATATATATATATATATATATATATATTAGACAAAATCTAAAAAACTAGAATTTTCAATTTTTCTGGAAAGAAAATATAGTTTAGAACATGTGATCTCCAAAATCACAAGTAATGTCTTTTTAAAGACAACAATCAAATATTTTAAACCTATTTTGTACATTACGTGGGTGAAGGTTTCTGTGGTTCCCTTCCCATCTAATATCAACGGACCTGTCTGTTGATATTGGACTGAATAGCACGTAATTAATAACTGAAGACGGCCACAGCCGCAATATATATATATATATATATATATATATATATATATATATATATATATATATATATATATATATATATATATATATATATATATATATATATATATATATATATATATATATATATATATATATATATATATATATATATGCGAATGCGTCTTTTTTTTAATAACTGGCAATGAGAAATTTTTGAAAAAAAGATAAATAGTACCCTATTATTATTATTCTTTGACTCTTCAAAATCAAAATAATTTGGACCTATTTCGAACATTACGTGGGTAAAGGTTTCTGTGGTTTCCCTTACCATCTAATAATAACAAATTTGAATGTTAATATTGGACTGAATAGCACGTAATAAATTACAAAGAACGGCCACAGCCGAAAAAAATTTTAGTGAAACAGTAGTCTGTTTCTATAGAAATTTTTCAAATCAATAAATGTCAAAGAAATTTCAATTTTTTCTCAAAAGTTTTGATAAAGCCACAAATGTCGTGGCGAAACGTCAACTTTTCAATAAAATCGGGTTTTTTAAGATTCAACAAGCCTGTGATTGCTAATAATTATCAAGAGATTATATATATATATATATATATATATATATATATATATATATATATATATATATATATATATATATATATATATATATATATATATATATATATATATAAACTGTTTTAACCTCTGCTATATTCTTTCTTTTTTGTTGATTATTCACAATAACAGGCTAGGTGAAAAATTACTTCCTTAAAAAACTGTTAACGATTCTTCATGAGACTATGTAACCTTGTCAGAAAAATATTGCAAGTTTTGGATCTCTCAAGAACTGAACTGTCAAAAAAATTAAACTGTTTTATATATACTTTTCAGCAATAAAAAAGATACCTACAGTAATGAACAAATAATTTGTTTTCTATTTAATAGGATAGAATGGATATCAAACCTATTGTTCGATGATTATTTTCATTTAGTTATGGAAACTAGTTGTGCAGGAAAATTACCCATATTTGAAATATGGGTGTTAAATATGTAGGTTATATTGATGATGTTTGTGCATGAGTTTTCTGAAAGGAATATTTTATTCTGTTTCTTTCAGTTCTTAAGAAAAGATTATATACTGACTTGATGTTTTATATACGTTCATTTATAACTATTGTTGAATATTTTCGAATACGTAACATCTCTGAAAATTTCCAGAATATATATATATATATATATATATATATATATATATATATATATATATATATATATATATATATATATATATATATATATAGTTTAACTCAATAAACTCGGATCATTTCACAAAAGTTTTATGGGAGATTTCTCTCCATCACAAACTTAACATTTTTGTGTCCAATTGTCTGCAATAAAGTGAACATCACGTGAGGGGAGTGAGCTTGCATGAAAGGGAAAACAACTGAGGAAGGACCAGTTGAAAAAGTGCCAGACTTTAGCCCCAGACAAGCAGTTAGTTCGGTTCAGCAGACAGCGAGAAAATCGCTTCCTAATTCCTGAAATGTGTGAAGGGGCAAGAATGTTTATTTATTCCGAACTTGTGTAACAAGACTTGTAAAAATAACAGCCTTGGAGAAAACATTTCGGGCAATAGCATTTTTAAGTGTAGAACATTTTTCTGCTTCGCTTAATCCATCGCAGGTGATTTAGGAAAACGTTTGAATTAATCAAATTCTGATCAAAGCGGCCTTTATTTTTCACGTTTGAGTTTCAATTTCACCGAGTAATTTCGAGAGGTGGTTCAAAAAAAATCTTCCCTTTAAGGAATTAGTTCTCTTGTTTTTTGTTATATATTTGTGTATCTACGGGAGTAATAGTTTCAGCATATTGTACTACATTTTTACTTTGACTACATTTGAATAGTACCTTTGGGATACAAGAACTATGTAAATGTAGCGAATTCATAAACTAAGCGAAGTTACCGAGAGTTAATTTCATTTATTTGTTAATAACATTATCCAAATGTGTTAGTTCAGAAAGAGATGAGTTGAATTAATTCTCGTTCGCGACATGATGTGTTATTCCTTTTGAGTTGGTTTTATTTGCGAGTCATTCAATCCAACTAAAAATTCAATATCAAGGTGCTTTTTATGATTACAAAAAGAGTAACTGCTCCTAGATGCGATAGTTAAATTAGTCTAACCAGAAATTTTAATATTATTTTTAAAAATCAAGATATCTCACGAAACACTATAATTTATACAAAATTATAATCATTTTCTTGGTATGACTTGGAACAGGTATAACAGAGATATTGGTATTTTTTCCATAAAACGTGATGAATAAACTTTCAACTAAGAAAAACCAATAAAAATTTTCTAGTGAGTTCATCCTAAAATAAATATGCATTCTTAGCGGCAATATTCTTCTAATATGTTTTGAAAATTCTAATAATCTAATTCTAATGAAAGTTCTAATAATGCCGCAGAATTAAGTAATAATTTTAGAAGAAATTGGGTATATATATGGTAAACAAACACAAACATAAACGCATGAAAATACTTGCTTCGATGAAAAATAATCGATAAAATTTGTAAACCAACTCCATGAAAGTTTCACAACAAATAAACAATCGGTACGATATGGCGAATGCGCTGGGATAATACGAAAGATTCCGAAAGTTTACTTTTTGTAGGATGTTTCAAATGAACAAAATCTCACTTTCGTCGTTACAGTCGCAACCAGTATATCTGAAAGAGTTTGCACATGTATCTAAAAAAGTTATTATTTTGTAATTCTTAGGATACTCACATATGTCATAATAAACCTAATTTCTTTTCCATACAAGCTAATCACACGAATGTTGTAATATTTGAGCTATAAGCAACAGTAAACTTTATTCTTCAGTAAATTTAGCACAAAATTCAGTTTCATGCTACAGCTAATTTCTAGCCTACAACAATAATAAAATATAATACATATATAAGCGATCAAATTTACAAATAATTATAATAATTATTTCCATGAAAATGTAAAAACATTGTGGAAAGAGTCAAGAAAAATAAATCACGTATAACATATAAGTTATCCAGCACTTGATATATACCTACCTGAATATTACAAATAAGGCATATCAAAGATGTAAAAAAGTTGTATAGCTTAGATAGTAGGTAATATTCTATATTCATAACTGTTGCATAATTAAAAATGTTCTCAATACAGTAGAAACATCTTCTAATAAGCTGAGCTTTAAATCGCTTCCAAACAATATATATTTTAAGAGCTGATTTCGTCTCAATACTAAGTTTATTACTTATAATCTAAACTTAAAAAATTGTATAATCCCTATCGTTTTCCCTCGGTTTTGCGAATACTGGTTTTCATTAAAAAAAGTAGCCAATTCAAGCACAGCTATGAAATAAAGTGTTAAAACCTGCTGGTTTTGGAAGTACATAGGTTCAACATAAAGTTAACTGAGAGATGCCAACAATACATCTAAGAATTTTCTTTTGGCTCAAGAATATTTCAGAAGCAACTGAATAAATTTCACAGATAACCACTCGCTAACGTTGTCAAAAGGCCACTCGAGTATGGTAGATGACT
>JARQZK010005106.1:152500-195000 GCA_030704885.1 Cynegetis impunctata | reverse complement strand
AATGAAATTTGATTTTTCCTCTGTTATCAAATTGGTGGCGAAAATATCCATTATTGATGAAGTTAATTTTCTACGAAACGTCCAACCTCTTGAAAAAATATAATGAAATGTATGAGTTAAAAACAACTCACAATGAAATACTTATACTATGAAGAAAACAAACAAGCAATATTCAAAAAGAAATGTATAATTTTCAAGGTGATTTTGATCTTACAAAAGTTATATTTATATATATATATATATATATATATATATATATATATATATATATATATATATATATATATATATATATATATAATATATATATATATATATATATATATATATATATATATATATATATATATATATATATATATATATATATATATATATATATATATATATATAGAAAGGCTAAAATTGAGTTTTGTGGAACACAGCAGAAGACTAGAGCGACTTTTTTCTCTAGTACTGTGGGGCGCCGATCTCTTGAATATCTGGGAAATTCAATTTTCTACCGTACGAGATAAGAAAACCTGGAAACTAGGAAACTTTTTGTAGTTCGAACAAAGAAATTTCTTAGGGAACGACCTAGGAATCTCTTCGGCTGCTTGATTGAATGAGAGGAAGTGTTCTGTGTTCTAAATAAATGCGCAACCGTCACTTAAGATTATTATTTAGCTTTAAAAAATTTATTCCACGTTCTGGCAAAGCCTTTGTGAAAGTAAAGTATTATTTTGTTTATTTACATTTCAGGAATGATAATTAGAGAAGTCATATTATAGGAAAGAAAATGGTATGTATTGATTTATGTTAGGTATATGAAATTTTGTCAAAGTTATGTTGAATAAACTTATATCATTATTATTATTATATGTATACATTTATGTATAAATTATGAGTGCGCAAATTTATTTCGTACACCAACTGTTTGTCCTATATTTATGTATATTCGAAATGAGAACCAATTAACTTCCCTAACTGGCCCGTCCGGTCCTCCGTTTCTCATTTATTCATTTGCGTAATTAAAACATTGATGATCTACAAGGGTACTGGTACTCAGGACAGTATTTCGCTATTTGTATCCTTTGAATATATTAGACGAATGAATTCCATTATTTGAATTTCCTCCATTTTATGTCATATGCTCATTTATGTTTCGATTTCGATATTGTAATGCAATTATTTGTTGTCTACATGGTATCGAAAAGAGATATATGAGAAACCATAAACACAATATATATTTCTTTACTTTGATTATCAATTGTAACAAAGAATCAACTTTCGGCATTTAAATCTCGCTGATCCTAAATCATTAATTTCATGTTAACTATTCTATTACCAAACTCACTTTAGCTGTTGACAAATTGGTGCACAAAAATCGTGCAAGCCATGGCACACTACAAATTAAAAAAACTCGTCAGCGCAGCAGAGCTACATCACTGAAGTATTATTTTTCGTGCGAAATACATCGCGTCGAGATGCGATTCTAGTAAATTGAATCGTATTTTCAAAAATCACGCTTAAAAAGCAAATCGAATGAAAAAGTTGAAAATAATTTCTTTTCCAAAGAAAAAGTGCGACGTGGTTGACGAAAATAGTTAAAATCATTAAAGATACGCACCTCAACATCAAATCAATTCACATACCAAATATTGAACCTCTATCTTTAAAAAAAAATCCAATTCGCGAAGTGCATCGCGTACTGATAGCGAAACAGATCTAGATTCAATTTGAACGGAATAGTCACCACGAAATGCAGCGCGGCTGAGATGAAGAGTTGAATCCAAAAAAGGATTTGAAGTCAACATAAACTCAATGTACGTACCAATTTTTAACGCTCTAAGTCAATCTGCAGCAGTTGTGTCCGGTAATTTTTCAATAACCATTGAAAAAGAAATATCTACGTAAAAATGGTGACGGTTGAAGAAATTCACCCAATGTCATCAGACATGAAAACCGTTTCGAAAATTGTGGTCTAGGAGGTCTAAAATGGATGGGAAAAATACTCCTGCACCAAACTGCTTTCCTTCGATACACTGCAATAGTATGTATTTTATAAGATAAAATCCGACTAAAAATATCTGAGATTCATTTATTTGCCTTTGAAAATATAATGTTCTCAAAAAAGGTCATCAGCAAACATAAATACAATGATTGTCCTTAAAAACCATAAGCTATTAAAAAATTACATTATATTTTTGTAGTATTTCGTGAATTTATATGTCAAATGAAAAAACTGAACAAGGATTAATAGAAAATTTGATAAAATTAGAAGCAAGCACTTTGACCCCTGCGAGGTTGAGCCGACAAAAAAAGACTTTTATAAAAATAGTTAGTTTATCAAACGAATCAACGTAGATATAAACTATCAATTGAAATATTGTTGTAATGTTATATTGAACAGGTTGTGATGTTTTTTCTCAATATTTTGGTTCTTTCGTGAGTCACGACGTAAAAATGGTTCAGAAACAAGGCTCTAGATAATCGACGAATCTGGTGAAATATTATTCCGTTTAAAAATAAGAAATAATTTTTTTCGAGTGAAGCTCTCCATACATCCTGCACGTTCAATCAATTGAAAATAACACATCAACAAAAAATATTTGCGAGCAGTATATATTACGTTAGTTTCATAAAATAGAAATATATGCTCAAATCATGATAAGAAATAAACTAATATTATTTCCCAGTGAACGATTAGCTGTTATTTTATCCAGCATTTTGTCAGACACTACAAACTTGCGCCTGAAACTAGTACAAAGCCGAATTACACTTTAAAAAGCAAATCAGTGAATTTATGGACATGAAAATAGTTCATCAAAGGCTTCAGTTCAAAAAACATTGAAGTTAAGCTAGATTTTACTCTGTGGGAGTATGTTCCACCTTTTAACGACCAAATGAGGTGAACAGGCAAAAAATTGCGAATAAAATCCACCGAAAAGTAATGGACTACTGTCGGCTGAAATTGCGCAAGCTGGCAGACATACTAAACATCTCAAAGGTGTTTTACAGCGCATATTAATTGCAAATTTAGACATGTGGAAGATATGCACAAAGCGAGCGTCAAACGTTCATTTACAACAGAACCAGCTCCATGAGGTTATTTTAATAATAGTAAGTGAAGACAATTCCATCAGCTACGACGTCATGATATCAGTTTTAATTACACGCGCATTATTATTACCATTGGTGATCAAAACAAAAAAAATAAAAATAACGAGAATTAGACTTTTTGCAGTAATTGGATGGCGAAATGAAGAAAAGCGTTTACTGAAAAAAAAAATTGTTTTTTCATGAAGAGGACTATGCACCAGTAAAAACATCCGTTATAAATTTCGAATTTATTATTTATGCAACGTAATCGTTGGCTTGATCCCACTCATATAATTTTTTGTTGAAGAAATGGCAAAATACTTCCAACAATATAAAAGAGTAATCTGCCGTAAATGGCTATTTCGACGAGGTCGACGGTTTTTAAACGAAATACCAAATTTTATAACGATAGAAAACGAATATCATGGTAAAAGGGGCTGTATTCAGAAATTTAGTAATTTTTAAATTTTTTTTTTGGTCTTGTACTTCTCGAATTACCCTCGTACATATACACATGACAAATGAAAAACGGTTTCACAGATACCATCTGCTCTCATGTGTATTATCAGGTATTTCAATGAGCCCAACAATTATCCTCATGTAGCCGAACACAGTGACATAAATCGGAAAATAGACCGGACATTCCAATTAACTCATACTGCAAATTAAACGAGCAGATACTCAGCATCAGTAGTAATGTTTTTCTGTTGTCTAGTGAAACATATTTTCCATTTTTAATGACAGTGACACATAAATAATTTTTCCATCACAATGCCCAAAGCTTCAGCTTCCAGAGTTGAATGAAGAGAGTTCACAAATTTCTATTCGAAAAAAATTACTATATTTCAACTAATTTTCTTCGGAAAGTTTTCCATCTATTCTTCAATCTATTTTCTTCGATAATTATTTAAAGAATTATAAAATAACTTTTCGTTGTTTCTGGAGTCAAAATTCATTAACTAATGTAACATCAATGCCATGGAATTGTGTGTCTTGAATTATCATTGCACTTTAATTCCTCAACATAATGACGAAAATCAATAAAACAGCTATAAAATTTTCGGTTAATTAATTGCTATGATATGAGCTACTGAAAAGCGCTGATCTAGATTATGCTCTCGTCCATTTAGTATTGTCAACAAGTACTTTTTTATTTAACTTTTCTCAGCAGTCTCGGAAAAAAAATTCCGCTAGCGAATATTGTAAAAGTTATAAACAATCCACACAAAGAAAAAAAGAGGAGTTTGGTTTTATGCAAATATCTCAAAAACGAATTGAGATTTTTGATATCTAAAAAAAAATTCGAAAAGAGGAGGAAATTTCCTAAGAGACATTGCGAACTATCGCAACTGTAGGACCTATATTTATATTCTTCTTAAAGGGGTTAAAAAACGGCCGAAAACGGGTAATTTGGCTTGCGCAAGTCACGCCTATTTGGGACACTTTAAGAATAAACATTATTTAACCATATTAGATATGAAAATTAAGAGATGAAGAAATTCATACTCTTACTGGATAGGTAAATGAACACTAATCCAGCGGGATTTTTCAATTGGTTATGCATTAGTTAATTAATGAGTTTTGACTGCTTTAACATGAACATTGCAAAAATGATAATTGTTAAACTATAGATCTGATATTTTATTCTTTCTTAGATCTATTTTTAAAATGCTTCAGAATAGATCCCAGTGAAAAAAAATGTAATATTCCATTTTTTTATTAACAATTTACGTAGTTTCAAAATGAAAACCTTCAATTATCATAAAAGAAATGTTTGCAATTCTCTTTTGAACAAAGCATTCATTTATAAAAAAATTTTAAACAATATGAGATGAAAAATTGAAAAATCCATTTGCATGCAGCTTTAGATAGTGAAAAACGGATCATTTGAATTATTTTTTTAAAAAATATATTCAGCAAGTTCAAGTAAAAAACTGAAAATTTAATATTTTTCAACTTTTTCAACAGTGATCTATTCTGAAGCCTCTCAAAACTAGCTACAGAGAAGGAAAAAATCAAAGATCTATAGTTCGGTTCATTTTAGCATCCCCATGAAATCAAATGAGCTGAAATCTGGGATTTTTCTTGAGGCAAAACAAATCTATCAGAACTTGGGTGAATTTAGTCAAAATTTTCGTATCCTCAAAATTTGTAAAACGGAGTGGTTGGGAGGTTCGTGCGCGAAAACGTTTCAAACCAGTGGCAAAGTATATTGAATTTAGTAAATTATAAACAACATATCTGAGAGCAAACGATTTTTGGAAGATTTTTGTACCCTCAAAAGTTCTCTGAATTAAGTTAGGTGGTTCTTGAGGTTTTATGCACCTCCTCAGATTCTGCTGATTGAGTTAAATGAGTAATTTGATACAAAGAAAGAGTTGATGTCAGAAAAGTGTCCATGCAATTGGTTTCTGTTACCGCCCCAATGTTTGAGTCGAATTTTCAAGCGTTTTTAAGGATTCTCGAGTATTGCGCTGAAAATTTAAAACATAATTCGGTTAATGTCAGTAAGGTGGTATTTGGTAGTTTCAAATGTATTCTCTCTGCACTGAACGGAAATTTTTGCGGAGAATTAAATTCCTTACGTTTTTTAAAGTTTCTGAAACTTTGTGCACCTCTTCAGCATCTCCAAATTTAATTGAGGAATTAAGAATTTGTATGTAAAAAAGAACAAAATGAGTTAATACAACCTTAGTGACGACGCTCTGATGCTCACGGGTTTTCTGTTTTCTCGAGAGACTATGGAATAAAATCATTAATTACTCGTTGAAATGGAAAATATTGATAAATGCTATAAGTGTTTGAATACATCTAAACACTAATGGTTTTTTTTTGTGAAACGATGTACAAACTTGATAAAAAACATTCAGAAATAATTCAAAAATACTAGTTTCGATGATGTAGAAGCGCCATAAGCATTTCTTTAATGAAAGAAGTTACCTATCAATATTCGAAAAAGTATAGATAATGAATTAATGAATATAAAACCAAGACCAAGACAATCGAACGTCCGAATAATATCGACACATAATTCATGTTCTGAATTATGATAAAGTCCTATAATTTGAAGATCAGGTTATTCTATAGTAAGGGCACAATGAACTGGCAGTTTCCTGGGCTTCTCTCATAAAGAACAAAAACATCCACTACATCATAGAGTGAACGGTAGAATAGGAATGATCGTTTTTGATTGCGAAGTGATAACTCCTGAAGAGCTTTTATTTCTTAGAATTCTTTATTATAGCCAAAACAAATCTTTTATGCTGGACGATATAACTACACAAAAAAACGACAAGGATCATTTCGTATTATATGCCGAAGGATCCCCAGCATTGCCATTGCTGAATACGTGATCGATTCAAGTGGTCCAAACAAAAAATTACTAGGCGATTGTTTTTCTTTCATGAAAGCAGAAGCCGCACTTGAAGCTTTTGTATCTTCTTGTAAGATCGAACATGAGAAAGACCGGTTGAATCCTTTCAGATACCCCGAATTTAATACAAAGAATTAAATATTTCATCGATTCAAAAATAAAATTGTATATATATATATATATATATATATATATATATATATATATATATATATATATATATATATATATATATATATATCTTCTTCTTGTGGTGTCGTACCCGGTTACGGGCGTAGGCGACCTCTCTACAACTATTCGTTCTGTGCGTGATACAGCGATACACGAATAGAAGGGACCTACAGTTTACGACGGTTCCGCACGTCTTTCCAGAGAGGCTTTACTGGGCAGAATACTTCTCGGTGGTTTGCCATTGCCTTCCGAGAGGTGGCTTCGCATAAATTCGTTGGTTCGGCCGGAATTCGACCCACCGACCTTCTGTTCAGTAGCCCAACGCACTGACCACTGAACTACGGAGCCACAAATATATATATATATATATATATATATATATATATATATATATATATATATATATATATATATATATATATATATATATATATATATATATATATATATATATATATATATATTCCCGATACATATTGAAATCTCCAGCTGCTCCCATCAAGTCGCAACCGCTGCCATTTTTACGTAGATATTTCTAATATTCATATAAATATCCTTGCCGGTATATAACACTAAATGAGCTTAATTATTGTTTTCGCAGAATGAAACTATCAAAATTTGGTTGAATTCTGCCAACCTCCGCCATTTTCACGTAGATATTTCTTGATTTTTCATGGTTTTTGAAAAGTTGCCAAACTCCACAGTTTCTGCAGATTGAGTTAGAAGGTTGAAGTTTGGTACGTACATTGAGTTTATGTTGACTTAAGTTCTTTTTTTGGATACAACTCTTTTTCTCAACCGCGCGCATTTCTTGGTGACTATTCCGTTAAGATTGCATATCGATCGCGAATTTTTTTCACGATAGAGATTTCAAATCTGAATATGTGGAATCAGTTGACGTTGAGGTGCTTTTCTTCGTTGGTTTAAACTTTTTTCCTCAACCACGATGTACTTCGCGATTTCTTTTTTAGTAAAATAAATTATTTTTTACTTTTTAATTCAGTTTTCTTTTTAAGCGTGAGCTGATTAAGAGCTCTGCTGCTCACGATTGTTTCTTGTATAGTATATTGTATCAAGAATGAGCAATACTTTAAAACATTTTCTAACTGGATCTTTCAACTACAATCCAAACTATGCCCTGCGCTACATTTCCTAGTATCAAATAGAATATCACATAGCATAAATGTAAGAAGTATTCGTATATTGGTTAGCAAACACTACTTGAGCGAAAGCGCAATTATATTATAAAGATTCGAAGATTCGAGAGACGAAAATGAGTGACATTCGATTAGTAAAACGAAGATTTCCAGATGTAATTAGCTTTTCGAAAGACTGTTTGTTTGTTTTTCATGCAAACGCCATTCAAACTGATCAGAGACATTCATCAACAAACCAACTTCCTGAACAAATATGTGAAAAATGTTAATCTTACGTCACTTTCTTTTCACTGAATTTCAATAATTAATAACCCTTGCCAGTGAAAGTTGATTTCAGTAGACAAATATGGGGAAATATGACATTAAGAAGTTCAATAATTTTGTCACATAAATATATATATATATATATATATATATATATATATATATATATATATATATATATATATATATATATATATATATAACTTTTTGATAATTATTAGCAATAACAGGCTTGGTGAATCTCAAAAACCTCGATTTTATTAAAAAGTTGACGTTTCGCCACGAATGTCGTGGCGAAAACTCAACTTTTTAATAAAATTGAGGTTTTTGAGATTCTCCAAGCCTGTTATTGCTAATAATCATCAAAAAGTTAAAAACAGTTCACAGGCAACAACAATTCAAATAAGTAATTATATATATATATTTATATATATATATATATATATATATATATATATATATATATATATATATATATATATATATATAGATTAATTCGAATTCGTAAACCTTTGTGATTATCCCTATACGAGTAACCTCAATCTGTCATGATTGCCATTAAATGGCCAATAAGGAACAATATATAGCACCTAGGCAACAACCAAGTAGACGCTCATGGAATATTATGTAATTGTTCTCGAAATCCAGTTCAAAAGCTTTTCGGGAATGTGAGGTCTGGTGTATTGTATGAAATATCTGACTAAAGCTGATGCCTTTATTGTTAGACCTTGCGATTTACTCTGCAACTTCGAACATTGCTCAATTCTTCGTGTATATATATTATCCAGATTAATTTTCTCTGTGGTGAAAATGGAAACCGTTCAATATTTGACCTTTTCGGTCGGATTTATAAGAATTTTTAAAAACTATTATTTTAACCAAAACTCAAATTTTATTTGAAAACGTCTTTTACGCGATTCATTCTGAGAACCAAGTTTTTCAAATATATATTTATATATATATATATATATATATATATATATATATATATATATATATATATATATATATATATATATATATATATATATATATATATATATATATATATAAATCAACGTACTTTTCGAATTTTGAGTTACACATACCTGCAGTTTAAATTCTAGAAACAGTAATGTGACAATGTAACTAACATATGATTCAAAACAGTCGTCTACTCGAATCTCGATTCTCGAATGCACCAGACAGTGAGAAAGTCACATCGAGAGGGCATAACATTTTTTCCTTACGTGAAGATTTATTCAAATCAACTCCTACGACAAGCCACACACAGAAAGTTCGTTTCAAAAATTCGTTCACAAAATCATGAAATCAATCAAAATTAAGAATTATGATATATTGAGCTACTTCTTACTGAGATTCCTCCATCAATTCAGAACATTAGATAATTTTCTGTGCTCTATTTAAAGAAGATTAAATTTTGTTCACTTAAATTATTGGTTGTTTTCAAAATATAGGTCATATTTCTCTAATTTTTGTTGAATTCAAAATCATTGCGAAATATTGCATAACAAAAATGCTCTTCTATTGCCAGGAATGTATACAAAGATCTCACACGTTTCCTAAATATAAAACGTTTGTAGTATGTCATAACATTGAAATGAATTCAGAGTGGCAACAATCATTGATTTTAATTTAATATTAGAACATAATTGCTCTTTGAAGATGTTCAACTTTCTTATATTAAGTATTCCCAAAAATATCAACACAGTTCACGGTGAAAAATTAAATTCAACCACCTAGAAGATTTGAATACCTAACTTATGAAGGTTGCATCACATATAATTCTATAGCTAACTGAGAAAGTACTCAACCCCAGATTTATCCGTAAAATCGACCTTTGGGTACACATCATGAAGTTTCCTACTGCTATTTCAAACAGTGACCACCGGACATCGATAATATCCCAAATGACCTATAAAATTCAATTTATAAGTGAAATATAGAGAAGGTTACCCTTGAAACGTGACGAACCTGCAACTTAAACGAAGCCGGTGAGCAAAAATTCTCGTCGGAAGTTTCAGACCATGCAGTGCCTATTTTGAGGGGCCTTGCTCTTTTGTGTAGGGTGAATGATGGGTATCATATCGATTACTGTATATGCATTTGAACATGTAGCTTGACGGTTACATGCATCACTATATTTATTTCATCACCTCCTGCGTGCATTTCAGTATTCACAATATAGTTGACAAAAAATTTAATCAAAATCAAGCTTCAACTATAGTCAAATAATATTTTCATTTTCTTTACATACGGATTTTTAACCATCTTAGTCAATTTGAAGGAGCTGAAGACACACACAAAGCTTGAAACCTGCAAAAACGCATGAAATTTCTATAGGAAAAAAATTGGAAATCTTCAAATAGAACCTCCCACCTACACATTCTCAGTAGTCTGAATGAATTTGCAATTTCTGGAGACACGCGCAATGCTCGAAAATTCTCAACGACGGTTGAAATTTCAACATTAGAATTGCAGCGGTTAAATAAATCAACTGAAAGCTTCAGTGAAAACTTGGCTGACATCAGCTCAACCCACGCATCAAATTTCAAGCCTCTAACTCCACCAGCAAAAGCTGTGTAGGTATGCTAATTCTCCTAACCACGAAAAAACGAGAAAATGCTACATAAAAATGGCGTCCGTTTCATTTAGTAATGTGTAGTTCAAACTACAAAAACTTACATTACGAACATCAACTCAACCCACCGACGGAATTTCAACCATCTAATGCAATATGAAGGAGCAATGGAGGTGTGCAAAAGAACATGAAGCCACAGAAAAATAAACTCGATGAATAAAATTACTGGCGGGTAGGAAAAAAATTTATACCGCTACAAGACACTTCCCTACCATCACCTCAATTCACCTACAAAATTTCAACTCAATTTGGATGAGGTTTGAGGGTGCAAAAATTTGTCAAACTCCATACATTTGTTTAGAAGCGACTTTTGAAAATGCCAACATTAACCGCGGAAGAATAATATATATATATATATATATATATATATATATATATATATATATATATATATATATATATATATATATATATATATATATATATATATATATATATATATATATATATATATATATAAAAAAATATATATATATATATATATATATATATATATATATATATATATATATATATATATATATATATATATATATATATATATATATATATATATATATATATCAGACATCAAAAAAATCTGGAAAATCAATAACAAAGATATTTTTGTTAATTAGACCAATAGAAAATTGAATGCCATTAAATTCCAGAAGGAATTTATCTCCCTAAACCCGAAGTAATTAATGAAAGTCATTACCAGAAAGTAAATACAAATAGTATTGAAACCTGTGTAGGTACTTTCAAATCGCAGTTATCCTCTAATTCAGGTACGCGTGTAAAGCTAAATATACAACAAGGAAGAATACAAATTCCTTTCACGATAATTGAATCGGTGTAATAA
This sequence comes from Cynegetis impunctata, assembly GCA_030704885.1. NCBI lineage: Eukaryota > Metazoa > Arthropoda > Insecta > Coleoptera > Coccinellidae > Cynegetis > Cynegetis impunctata. Next base: position 183,472 of record JARQZK010005106.1, on the reverse strand, counting down.
AACTTTCAAGTTATAAATACCTATATCCACTGAACAAATAAATAGAAATTGAGAAGTCCAAACTGATGTAAGCTTTTAACAGTGTAAGTGACGAAGATATCGAACTCTGGAGAGCATTAGCGTTTTGAAATATTTACGCCAGTAGCAGCTGCTCACATCTTAATATATGAATCATTTATAACAATATGGCGATGCGCGATGCATAAAGGGATCATTGGCACTTGAGTCTCCCTCTTCTCGGAATAATTAATATCTAGAAAGGACTGCACTTGAAAAATTGTTTTCTTATTATATCTACGCAGGGCCGTAGTCAAGGGTGCGCCAGAAGGGGCAGAGCCCCCTCTGGAATTATTTAAGCCCCCTCTAGAAAAGATACCAGAATTATTACAAACAAAAAATGTTTATATCTGCGTTGAAACATAAAACTAGCCTAGTAACAAACATATCTACTGTTCACAAAACATCATTACATTATCATCTTGTCTGTAGTTGAAGTTGTGGATTGTTTCTGCTATTGATACATATCGGAATTAAATTTTGATTACATAGCTTTGCTAGGCTCAAATTATTTACAGCAAATCTCTGCAAAGTGAGATCTAATAGCCACAATTGAATTTAACATTTTTATTATCATTTTGTTTCGAATTTTTTTTCACAATATTCATCAATGAAAATATCCTCTCCGCGAATGCATTGAATGACGGTAAGCTAAGAAGAGTTAATGCAAATAGAGCTAAATCTTTAAACATGAATTAATGGGCTGCATTTTTTAAATCTATAACCTTCCTCCAAAAAATAATAGGGTTATCAGGGACTAATTCACCAAATATCTCTTTCCAGTCGACATTAACAAGTTTCTATATTGTATCTCTATGTCAGATATTCTATTGGGGGTTACAAAAGTAAGAGACAGCTCAAAAAAAATTTTTCTTTGGACTAGATTTAAAATTATAGCAGGACTAAAACTTGTTATCTGCCGAAAAACATTTTTCAACATAATTCAAGTAAAAGTGCTTCAATAAAATCCACATATTTACCTTTAATTTCTTCTACGTCTCCAGATGAAATATTATTAGCCGTTGATTCATTTTCAAACTTAGAATATTATGTTTTTCGTAAGTTGAAATAGAAACAAAACTAAAAGCGATTGAGCGCAAACAAGTGACGAAGCAAGAGAGAGAATATAAACTTGGTTGTCCATTTATGAGCTATTTGTTTTATTTATTGAGAGTTTTCTATTAGAGATTTCATATTTATTACTTTTTATTAGAATATTTTTTTAAATTTTTCCAAAATGTTTCTGAATGAATATTCGTTTTCCAGTACACTTTCTAAGGTAAAAAGACAGAAAAAGCTGTATATTCCTGTCTTTTTTTCACGTGTTTTTATTTTAGTACTTTGTAAAAAACAAGCCCTCTCAAAAATTTGTTTAGCCCCCTCTAGAAAGCAGTGCTGGCTACGGCTCTGTTTCTACGCCAGAAACGAAGTTACCGAGATTGCCAACTAAATTGATAATTAGAATGAGGAATCAGAAGATTGTCAGACTTGAAAACTTGAATACTCTTGATTTGTTTTCACGTATCATCGATACAGTGTCCAACAAGAACTATGTTAGTTGTTGGTATCAAACAGTTTATTGTTAGTGTTTTTTTGGAAATTACCAAGATTTCATAAAACATAATCACTTACTCTAAACAGAGGATCAACAGGGAAAAATGAAATAAAATAGTCGCAAGCTGAATAATCAAAGTAAAAAGGTATTCGAACTTCAGGTACCTTTTGAATTTTAGGATGGATATCATTATCGTCCAACTCAAGATGTTCAGAGTATGAAAACTGCCAAGTTTACTACTCGATTACCAAATAGAATCTAATAAAATAAATAAAACGCTACATTTGAAACACAAAAAGCATAACGAAGATGCAAAAACATAGATCAAATGTTCAAATTATTTTAAACGCAACTAAGATCAGATTCCATAATCACTTAATGAGAAAAAACTTGTGCCTTGTACAGAATTCCAAATTATATTGGGAGATTACAAACACATTGAATTAAATGAGAACAATCAGGAACAACAAGTTCAATTGACCGAGGATGTGGGTTCGAGTCCCACCTTGCTCTTGGGCGTTGTGTATGTCCTGAATTTAGTGGTTCTAGTTATGAGATTGAGTGTTGGGTAATGTACATTGTTTACAAGCCCATTGGCCGTTCGGAACCGGCGTTAAACTGTAGGTCCCTCGAGTTAAAAAAAAAATTGATTTCTGTGACATCGCATGAAAATTAGTAACTGCATACTTGAAAATAACTCACTAAATTATTGAATCATAATATTAAATCATCTAACATCTCTAGAAGGAATGATAGGTTCATTTTCCTAGCATATATTTACTAGACAATAAAGTTACGTTACTCACTGTTAATTTGAAACAGATTAAAATGATAAACAACTGAAAACTTGAATTTTCAATTTTTACGAATATGTAACGTTTCTAAAACAATCTGGTATTTTTGAACATTTTCTATCATAGTGAAATACCCAGATTGAAAATGGGTTAGATAATCAAAGAAATAATTCTAATGAAAAAAATGTAAAAATATGATATCATTTTGTTTTCATACCTATCTTTAATTCAATAGCTACAATGAAAGATTTTAAAATTTCATGTGATGGATGATACTTGCACACAAAATTTCGATAATTAATATTCATCGTAGCCAATGCAGTTATCCATCAGATTGATTCAATTGCCTGTACATCATGTAATGACAAACATTATTACAGTAACACCGATGAGGGCGTCCAAATGCCGTATGCCTCTTGCTGTGATACACACGTTTTAATATATCTTGTTTTCGAACATCATATATAACTTGTTTGTACCGTCATATGGTCACAATTGAATAGTCGTCATTAGATGCATTGAACATTGTCACCATTACAATAAAATTATATATTTTAGTTTCAAAGTTTTTCACCTTCTCAAACAATGCAAAATACTTGTTAGATTCAATAAGAATCTGTGTTAACGCTTTTGCAAAAGATATATGATATTTGTTTCTGTCCCAAGAAAAAATCTGCACTCTCTTCTTACATCCGAAATGTATATCTATTAGAAAATGTAAATGACAACTTTCCTTTCGCTGCATCGAATACACACGTATAAATGATATGAAAGTTTTTGATACATTTCAATTAACTGTAATAATCGAAACATATTCTTCAACAATACACATCATTCAACTTGTGATGGAATATATTGGAAATCGGATTGTTTGCTTGACTTACACTCAAACAGTACAGTACAAATACTCATAAATAAATACAAAAGGAAGTTGAATCTTTGGATGGGCCCGTTATGAATATTTGTTCTCTTTTCTCATCGACGCGAAGCTTCTAGACATCTCGTTTGTTGAATATTCACTCTTTTTTCTAAATAATGGAGTAGTTCAAAAAAGAGGTTAGGAAAACTGCAGTCAAAACAAAGTAGAATATGCAAAATAAATGTTGGTGCCCCTCTCCGATTAATTTCATAGGACTGAAAAAGCATTGGAATAACAACATAATGTAATTTTTACTGAATTATGTTCAGTAAAAATAATGGTAGTTTATAATGTATCATGATCTCATCTTTCCATGGTAATATATGATATAGAAGATAGTTTCAGAACACAAACAGAAAAAAAATCAATAATTTTGAGCCATTATTTCCTTTCCAAAAAAAATTGTGAGCAGAAAACAGAAAACCAAACGATATTGCCTAATAGGCTATAACTCAAACGATTAACTCTGAATGTCTCCGATATCCATTATTATGTAATTAGCGGGCTACACACGGACGTTGATGTGTTAATACATCAACGTTAATACACAAACGCGCAACCAAAAACGTGCAAGCAAATTGCGTACACACGTTCGAACAAAACCATAGTTTTGTTCGAAGAGGAATGTTTAGCTCTTATGACAGTGGCGTGTACTTATGCTCTTGAAAAAAAAAATAGAAATAAAATTGAAGATTAACCGCAACCACTGCTTTAAGAATGCACAAACATCGGTGAATCGCCTCCACACGTTGAAAGATGCACTTGTTCATTTGAATGCGCATTCAAAAATTCAAAGCGGTCCAGAAAACATCAAAACATCCGAAGTGTGCATTCAAAAACGTGGGTATTTTTGCATCCACATTAACGTTATTGGTTGCACGTTCTTGGATGCACGTTGATGTGTTCAGACATCTACGTCCGTGTGTAGGGGCCTAATCGCTTGAATTTTTGAATGCGTATTCAAATGAACACGTACATCTCTCAACGTGTGGAGGCGATTCACCGATGTTTGTGCATTCTTAAAGCAGTAGTTGTGCGGCTAATCTTTATTTTTATTTCTATTTTTTTTTTCAAGAGCATAAGTACACGCCACTGTCACAAGAGCTAAACATTCTTCTTCGAACAAAACTATGGTTTTGTTCGAACGTGTGTACGCAAACTGCTTGCACGTTTTTGGATGTAGGTACGTTGATGTATTAACACATCAACGTCTGTGTAGCCCGCAATTCAGAAAACATCAACGCGGCGATCATCCCGAGTGTGCATTCAAAAACGTGGGTATTTTTACATCCACATTAACGTTATTGGTTGCACGTTGATGTGTTAAGACATCAACGTCCATGTGTAGAGGCCTTTTAAGAGTATCGAACATCTTACAAGCGACGATCAATACAGGTTTCGAAGGTGTTGTTCAAGGAGTGACGACTTACTCACCTATGACACATATCTTTGCACAGAAGTGTTATTGAGAATCATGTTGCTTTGATTTCTCCAAGGCATTCGATTAAGTTTGGTACAAGGCAATGCTATTGAAAATTGAATCTTACGGTATTCCTTAACAACTGTGTGACTTGAACGAAAGCTTCCCCAGGACAGGAAAAAACATGATGCAGTCGATAATACAAGCTTGAACCTATATAATGTTAACGCCGGTATACCTCAAGGGTTTGTCTTGAATTGAGGCATTTTTTACATATACTGATGATATAAATCGATTATAAATGAAATTACTTGCTTGGCTAATTAGTACACTTACAGCACCTACCACAAAGAGGGCTTTCAGTGCACCCACATATTGCCGTTGATGCGTTGCACCATCTAGGATCATTTCTACCTAAGAATCTGATGAATTAATTGCTTTCAATACCACCAAGATACAAGAAATTCAGTTTTCAACACATGTCTGATCCATCCTGAATGATTATTGAAAAAGCCAAATGATTGAGCTAACCAATAAACTACATCTTCTAGGAATAAGCATTAACATCAATTCAATCTGGCACGATCATTTCTCCACTTTCAAAATGTCAGCTGCACAGAAGCACAGTTATCTATTTCGTCCTAAAATTATTAATAATAATAATAAAAAATGAATTTCAACGCCAAATCAGTTATTGCTGATTTAGGAGGCTGAAGTGGGTCCACCATTGGAATGCTTCTCTCATGCTTGGAGCTGCGCACCTATGCACTCATTGTACCTACTTTCTCCAATTCTAAAAAGAGCATTGAGGCTTATAGACGACCCGTTAGTAACTGCTCTACTTCATCTACTTACCACTCAAGATATGCATTTAGTGCACACCTTCCCCAGGCACATCAGATCAACCAGAACTTTGATTTACGAAATGGTTTATGAACAGAACTGCAAATATATCTGGAATACTCTATACTCAGAATGTTTCCTGTTTGCTACGATTTGCAGCGGCCCAAATACAGCACAAACAACCATTTCGTGAAATCATCTCAATGTGCTTGAGAAGCGTAATAAACAAATCGAATTATCTCTCCTAAAAATAGTAAGATACACATCATTTTTATTTACTGACAAAAAATGATGAAAGATTATCAGAATAGAAGGTTGAGGGCCAATCTCGGCAAGGAATCAACCTAGCTTGATATTGAACGCAGTCGGACATATATCATGAAATTCAGTAATGCCATTTTGTGCCAAATAAATCGTCACTCACAGTGAGAAATGGGATGCCGGTTTCGGATGAAGTTCCTCTCATAAAATTTAATTATTCAAGGCAGCCAAACCCGAACAAGAGTAATTCAGAGTAGCGTGGGCAATGGACAAATTGGCCAGTGTGAATTTTTGGACACTTCGGGGAAATACCCGACTAGGCAGAGCACCGATTCGTGTAACTAGACACCCCTGAGACTAAAGACGTCGGGGAAATATAACAATATCTTAAAGATATAGTGAATTAGTAATAAATTTTCTCACATGTAGGGAATGTAATTCCGTACCGAGATTCCAAGTTTGGGTTCTCGCGGGAGTGAAAATTTCGCGAAATCTCGGTATGATCTAGATCTTCGGTACTTTTTGAGAAAACTCTGTTATTTTTATTCGGCAAATTAAATTGCGATGAAAACTGCTCACCGTGTTACGTGATTAAGTAAGACAAAACATTGAATTGGAAAAAGATTTAGTCGCCCAAAAAGTCTTTTCGTACATCATCACTAATCCTTACAATAGAAAACTTTTTCTGTTAACGTTTGTATTTTAAAACTCATAAAATATATAATGTTGTTCATCTTTATTGTTAAATGTGTTGTATGCACGAAGTCGGTGTTCATCTCCGACTAAAATTAAATCCACTGAATTCATATAAACTGAACACCTCTATGGAGATTATTTCCATTTAAATTTGGATTAAAGTTCAATGCTTCAAATTTTGTACATTTTTATGTAGTGTGTGATACTTCAATCATCAAAAACGACACTCTCCCTGAAATAAATCAATAATGTCCTGTATAAACACCTCATCTAGAGTTAATTATTAAAATTTATAATTGAATATACTTTCGAGTACCTAACCCGAATAAATGATAGTCCTTGTTGTTCATCTCAGTGTCCACTTCAGTATTGATTTTTCACATGAGTAGATAGTTGATATTTATTCATAGTACACGTATGTACTCAGTATGAACATTATAGCTACTCATAACAGAAATATCAAAGAAAATAAAATTGGCCAAACGGATGAAATTTTCATTCGAGGATACAATAAAATAAATTCATTTATTAAAATTGCCATTTGTGATTGAAGCGTTGACGGATTTTAGTGAATATATTTAACAATTATTATATTTCAGAGTATATACTCCGCGCTGTATTGTTTTATTATTTCAGTTACTAATTTCGGCAATAATATCATGAAAACAACGCCCGCAATGTCGCAGCCGTCATGACCCTAACAGTGCCACCCACGAGCAACACATATAGCGAATCCTACAACCTCCGCAAAATGCATTTTTCTAGTCGTTTTATGCTGGAGTTCGAGGTATAGCATTAATTTCTGAAATTGCGCCGAAAACTAATCATATTGATTTTTAAATTTTTCAAATTATCCCTCAGTAAGAATTTGATATTTTTTTTGTCTTTTTAAAATTTACGTAATATAAAGTTTATTGGACTGTCTAGTTCTACAATGAAAACACGGTATTGTATATATATATATATATATATATATATATATATATATATATATATATATATATATATATATATATATATATATATATATATATATATATATATATATATATATATATATATATATATATATATATATATATATATATATATATATATATATATATATATATATATATATATATATATATATATATAATCAGGTACTAGGACATTTATTTGAAACTAATCAATCAAACCTCCTAGCGGAGCTGGTTATACGAGTTCAAGAAACATCGAAATGCCTCCATATACCTTGGACGGTGTATGTTAGAAACATTAAGTTGTTCATCACAATCAATGGAAATGATAGACAGTCTGTTTCGCCTTTATTTAGGGCTCATCAGTATCGTCCATCCATCGAAAGTGATAACCAACCAAATATTTCTAACGGCCTTATATTTTCCTTCAAGTGACTATATGGCATATAAATTTGACACAGCGCCACCAGTCGGAAACAAATGAACCACATCTTACAGATAGATGAAAACATGAACTCGAATAACCAGCTCCGCTAGGAGGTTTGTTTGATTAGTTTCAAATAAATGTCCTAGTACTTGATTTTATTGCCACGAACGTGTTTCGATAACACGAAGAATTCTGTTTTCTATATATATATATATATATATATATATATATATATATATATATATATATATATATATATATATATATATATATATATATATACATATATATATATATATATATATATATATATATATATATATATATATATATATAAATCAGTGGCGGCTCGTGAGGTTTTGGTTTGAGGAGGCTAAAATAGGTGTTGAAAAATACACCATAGGCGAAAATTTTTAGGATTTCAAGGTCAACCGCCTTATAATTTAAAGAAAGTCAAAGTAAAACAAGCACCCTAAGCTATTAATTTGTTTTCACTTTCGAGTGTCTACCTTGAGACCTACAACTCCTATTTACAATATTCACAAAAACTCTTCTCAGCCAATTAATCAATTCATCTATTCATCAAATTTTTTCTTTCACAAAATAGGTACCTACCTACCTACTTAACGAATTTGTTAACAGCTGGTGAGAGCAAATGAAAAGTTATTATATATTTTTGAAGACTAGCGGGATTCTGCGATCTTTAACGTTAGCAAAATGATCTATAATATCCTCATAAAATTTTTGTCTTTCGCCAAAAGTTTTACCAATTCCTTTTCAATAGACAACAAACTAATATTTTTCAAACGATCCTGGCTCATTGAATTTCGTAAATAAGTTTTAATTCTCTTAAGAGTGGAAAACGAGCGCTCTACGGAAGCCGATGTCACCGGGATAGAAACAATTAGACATAAGAGTTTATAAACTTGGGATAAATCTTGATTCAAATCATTATCAAAAAGGTATTTAATAGTCCTCACATGATTTTCATTTTGCCCCAAAATTTCATTGTCATTATAAACAACACACAGTTCACTTTTTATGGCCACCTTATCAAAAAAAGTGTATTTTTGACATAAATTTTCCAAAAGGTTATCTGGAAAATTAGCCGAAAATCCGGTAAATAAATTTTTATTGAGTAAGTCGAAGAAATGCAGTTCTTTCAAATCAGAGAACCTCATTTCTATTTGACCCCTAATAGTATCCATAATTTCATAAAATATTTGCTTATAGTGAAGCTCCATATCTGCGTAATTGAATTTCTTTCGTTTTGGGCTAAATTGAGTCGTATCATCAGTAGTTTGAAATACAGAAAATAGTTTTTTAAAATAAACTTCTGCACGAAATTCTGAATTTTTTTCCAAAAGAATTTTGAGCCGATTTTGTGAGTAAATTACATCTGAAAACTTGTAGGTAAGATTTGAAAAACTATTTATGTTTGTTCAAAAATTAATTTAAAGATGTTTAAAAAATATATAAATTCCTTATCTTGTAAGTAAGATATTAATCCGCGTGCGGTATTTAAAGTTACTTTATCGGTGAAAAATTCCTCACTTTCAACTATAGAATTAAATCCTCAAATCCTAAGCGGCCCCAAACAGAGACATTTTCCCTAGTAAAAAGTAAACACTGCCAACAAAATAATTCATTTTTTACCTGTGATTCGGTTAGGCAAGGATGTCTCTCATAATTTTTTGTATTAAAACCGCGGTTTTGTTGTTTGTTACGCTGCACCAAATTGTTTAATTTAGGGGTAGATCGCAATGTTTTTATCCAAACTTTATCCTCATAACTTAGTGCACTAAAGTTATGGAATAACAAATATTCCACTAAGTCACCATTGAAATTTTTGAAATTAGCTTCAGTAACCAAACTCATTTTAAAACAATACGCGTGCAATATAAGTAAACAAGCTGTTTTCGGCCAATAGGCGCTAAGATCACACTACGATTAAATTAATGCTTTCCAACGAATTCACTCGATTTTACCCGAAATTCTATAGTTGTGATTGGTCGACATTGTATGAGACTTAGGATCCATCGGTGTTGCCATTTACATGTGTTTTGCTTTTCTATTGCAATGAAGTATTCATTAGGAGTATTTGCACCGTTGTTTGCTTTTCTGTGGCAGGCATAATGAACGTTGAGAATAAACTTTTCTAAGCCTTACGCAGCGTTGCCACAAATCTTGAAATGAAATTCACCTCTACAAAACGTGTGAAGTTCTTAGGTATTTTTGTTGACCAGAATCTACGGTGGTCTGATCATGTGGATTATCTGAGTAAGATACTCAATAAATCGAGGTACGCCTTGTCCCGCATAAGGGCTTCTATGCCATTTGAATCCTTGGCAACTGTTTATTATAGCACTGTCTATTGCCACTTGTCATAGAATATTATTCTCTGGGGAAACTCAACTAATAGTTTCAGGATTTTTTCATCTCAAAAAAAAATTATCCGTACTATGTTGAATCTGCCTCCAAGAGAATCCTGCAGAGAATATTTCATTAGACATAAAATTTTGCCTCTCCCATGTATATATATATATATATATTTTAAACTGTATTCTGTTCATAAAAGAGAATATCAATTCATTTGAAACGCATAGTACGGTTCATAATTATCCGACGAGAAATAGCTCTTTACTGACTATCCCTAAACACAAAACTGCTAAATTTCAACAGAGCCATATATATCAGGGAATTAAATTATACAATCATCTACCTGAAAATTTTCGAAATCTAAGCCAAATTCCACTTAAAAAATGTCTCAAGAGAGTGCTACTATCCAAGGGTTATTATGCCGTGGAGGAGTTTATGCTGGATAATGCACTGACTTAATTTTGTACTTTACACTTAATACCTTGATCTTAATTTGTTATTTTGTTTGTAACTTCCAGATAGATTTTCCATTTTACGGTTTGTGTTTTAATTGTTGAGTGATGTTGTATTTTGCAATTGTTTGTAATTGACTTATCCTATACATTTGTCAAATGTCTTAAAGGATTAATAAATTATTATTATTATTATTATTATTAATGAAATGCAGTAAATGTAAATACCTTCTATCTTAATTAATAAATTATATTATATAATGTAGGTTGAAAGGAAGGTAGGTGCATAAAATAATATGATTTTGATTAATATGAATATGCTGAATGCTGACTATTCAATATAATATATTAGTGATACACGGAATATTATTGAGGAGGCTTAGCCTCCTTAGCCTCCTTAGCCTCCTTTGACTAGCCGCCCCTGATATAAATACACATATATATATTTATATATATATATATATATATATATATATATATATATATATATATATATATATATATATATATATATATATTCAAACCTGGATAAGCGGGAGCTCAAAAAACCGCGATTATTTTTTGATGAAGAGCTACTTTCTTTGCTTCGCAAAATTTTCAAAATTTGTTCGAATTTTTAATTTCACTTTATCAATACCACTACTGCCATTATTTTTTTCTTACGATCGTTTTAATCGGACTGAGAAACTCATCTCTAGCACATGTTCTCTTTCAAATTCAATATCAACTCAATTCATTTAAGGGTTTTTTAGAATACCTGCATCCTGCACCAGTTAAGCACCGCTATAAAAGTAATTACAGAGAAAGGTTATCGAGTGAAATAAATCAACCTGACAGTTAGACATATCCTAGATTATCTGAACTGCCATGCAAAAGTCACGAGGTCTAAGAAACTAGTCGATCGATATCTAATGTTACCCATATAGGAAATACTCAGGTTGAATCCGAGTATCAAATATCCTGCGTCTCCCTATCAGTTTGACAATAGATGCTCACCTACTAGTGATATGAGAGATTATTGCACAGTTATTCATAATAAACTATAGCAAACTGATATGCTTTATATAAATTGAAAAATCATAAATTTGAATTTCGAAAATTCAATTTCCAAATATAATTTGGTATGAAGACAGGGTCGTAGCTAGCACTGCTTTCTAGAGGGGACTAAAAAAATTCCAGAGGGGGCTTGTTTTTTACGTAGTACGAAAATAAATATACTTGGAAAAAATACAGGAATATAAAGCTTTTTCTGTCTTTTTACCTAGAAAAGTATACTGGAAAACGAATATTTCTTTAAAACACATTTCAGAAAAATAAAAAAAAATAATTCTAATAAAAAATAATAAATAAAAAATCTCTCATAGAAAAATCTGAATGAATAAAACAAATAGCTTATGAATCGACAACCAAGTTAATATTCTCTCTCTTGAATAAGTGAATTTTATATGCTAAAATACTTGTTACCAATGTTTCCCCGTTAACATGTTGCAACCACGGTTGCGCTTTTGGGCGACAACAAGCGTCTAAAGTGCGACACGGCTCTGAAAAAACTGACAACCCTGCTAGTAGCCGCTAGTTCGTCGCTATTTAATTTTAGGCTAAGAACGTGTTTACGGGTTAAAAGATGCCGCAAATAAATAATTTTAAGTCAGTTTTAAAATTAGGTAGATTTGTTTGTAACAATGCTAGTTTTATGTTTCAACGCTGATATAAACATTTTCGGTTTGTAATAATTCTAGTATCTTTTCTAGAGGGGGTTTAAATAATTCCAGAGGGCCCCCTCTGGCTCCCCCTTGGCTACGGCCTTGGATGAAGATATAATTTAATGAATTTGTAGAAATTTTTGAAATCCACAAATGTGAATAAGAATAGAATTCAAAGCTCATAATATAATTTTTTTTGTTTGGCGGTTAACTGTCAAACAATTATCATTTTTAGTCGTATTATTCCCGAAAATAATGGACAATTGCACTGTATGGAAAGTTAACAGAGAGGTGCGGGAGTGGTTCACAATTCTGTTTTAAACTATACCACTCCTGGCCCCCGATTTTCGGTATTTTTTTTATGTCTGATTCTGATATCTGGGGTTGCTTCTGAAGCAAAAAGAAACTACCAAGCTTTGGGCAAATTCAGTCAAAATTTTGTCATTTTCAAACTTCAGAAAATGGAATGGCGGAGAGGTACATGAGCAGAAATATTCCAAACCGGTGGCGAAAAATATGAAAATTAATTATGAACGGATACAGAATTCCGCATTCTAGAGCTTTTTGGAGTGTGCATGGAGTTAATGAAAGGAGGGGGGTTAGATGGATTTTGCACCTCCATTAACTGGCCAAATAGAGTTAGAGGGTAGAAAATGAGAAAGTACATGGATTAAGTTGATGATACGGAAGTGCCTTTTGAAGGTATCATTTCAGCATGTATTTGGTTGAAATAGAATTTGAGTGAATTATTAGATCGGTCTCTTACCAGTTTATGATTTATCAGACAGATGCAACCCCTGTTAATAATCTCCTGCGGGTAGTCATTTTCAAAACTAATTTCAAAGATATTCATTATAACTTGAAATGATTGAAAATTGCGTCATATTAAATTTAAATTATACTTTATTTGAATGAAATGACTATTTGCCGAGACGCTTTAACCCTTATAAATCAGCCACCTTTTTTTACAATTAGAAATGTTCCGCATTCTAGAGCTTTTTGGATTGTGCATGGAGCAAATGATAGAGGAGTTTTAGGGGGATTTTGCACCTCCAATTAACTGACCAAATAGAGTAAGAGGGTAGAAAATGTGAAAGTACGGAGATTAAGTTGATGATAAGGGAGTACCTTTCGGAGTCATCAACTTTTTTCCCAAAATGCCGCTTTTTTCATATAGAGAATTAAATTTTTCTTGGTTTTTGAGAACTTTTCGTACCTCCAGATTTGAATTACGTGGATTGAATTGACAGCAAAGCGAGGCTTAATTTCAATAACAAATATTCTCAAAACTATGTAATGATATTCCTGCAATGATGAAACAATTTTCTGAAGTCCCAAATAGGTACTCCGTCTATAAATATCGTGATTTTTTTTGAAAATCAATCAAAAATGTATAAATCTATATATTGGAAGAGGAGATCGTTTTTATTATCATTCAATTATTAATATGAAAGTTTGTGAATAATCTACATACCCCCAAATAAAAATAGTACAAGCGCATAAATGGGATATCCAACTGAGATGTAATAATATGTATAGTGTACCTACTATCACAAAACTAATATGTCTTGCACTCGGCATAAAGAAACCTATAGACAATTCATTCAGTACCTGTATGGATGTAACGTACAAATACAGCGCAGTTTATTTGAGTTTGCAAATCAGTTTTGTAATATGACATTATCGGTTTAAAAATAAATTATTAAATTTATTCACATGATTATTACCTCAATCTATACGTGAGTTTATAAAATAGCGTAAGCTACTTATGATACTTTATCTACTTTCTATTGATTATTATCATTATTCTTACCTTCTTGCGAGACATCCACTAATAATATTTCTAATTTACTACTCACTTAATTTCAACTTCAATTCCTCCTTTTATTCTGTACACAATGCCTTCATAGTTTCTACTTTCTTCAGATTGCAGTGAAAATTTAATTTTTCAGATTGAAAAACAGACTTTATTGTTTCAGTATCAGTATAATTCAATAATTCATTCAACGTATATATATATATATATATATATATATATATATATATATATATATATATATATATATATATATATATATATATATATATATATATATATATAAGTTTATGAAATCAATCTTGATCTTCTTCAATCAGAGAAAACCGAAAAACAGAACAAAATGACAGAAATATCCCTTCCAGTACATTAACACGCAAATAAAAGCAATGGTTGAGACGGTCAATTCTGAAGGTCCATAAGTGGAGTCACATACAAAGGTAAATTTTCTCGTAAAACATAAAAACATAAAATTTAAGCAGATAATATTTTCCAGTTAACAGTGAGAAAATAAAATAAATTTTTTCCAACTAAAACTCTAATTTTGTCTTAGTTGAAATAGTGCTAGGAATCGCTGGAGCATCTACTAATAAAAACAAAGTCAACTGAAACACGTTATTCTATATTTCGTTTTCTAGAATCTTGTGCATTCGACTGAATGGATTCAGTTAAAATTTGTTCTCTAAATTCGTAATTGAATTACAGAATTCTTGTAGGGACACAATCTTGAACTCTGTTGGTTCTTCCAACAATGTTTACTCAATAAAAGGAAAATAACCCCTGTCATAAAATATTCACGCAGCATTTTCCAGCACCTGGACGTTCTTTTTGTCACAATTTTTCATCATATTTTTCTCATTTCCATGGACCTGCAGTTGTATTATCATATTGCCACGACCTTTTATTATTTGAATCATCTTGCTGCTGAAGGAGAAACTTCAAGATGTTAATTTAATTATATATATATATATATATATATATATATATATATATATATATATATATATATATATATATATATATATATATATATATATATATAATTTGGGTATACAGTCGTTGAAGTTGAAAAGGGTGTACTATTGTTTCTGTTCTAGCTTTCGAGTCTTTATTAGCTCATCAGGAACATTAGAAAAAGGTAGTTGAAAACACTAAATCTCACTTAGAATATTGGAAATAATAATTAAGAATGCAGGTCATACCATCTAGCAGGGAATGACCAAAATTGAGTTTACATAACTAGGGCTAATATCAAATTGAACTTATCCCATAAGGCACAATGAAAATTATTGAAAGTGAAATACGTTAACCATTCACATGTTGGAGATAAAGAGGAAGTCACTTGAATCATCCTGAACAACAAAGATCAGGAATTAACGAAAACTTTATCATTACCAACTGTTACCAAAGAAATCGGATGCCAACTTGAATGAAATTATTGTGACAGGTTAAATAGGGTGGAGGCTGTCACAATTACTTCGTTTAAGTTGGTATCCGGTTTCTTTGGTTTCCTGGTAGATGATATGACTAGCATTCGTAATTTTAACCTAAATTTCACAAAGATTAAATTTTTGTATGGTTTTTTCTAATTGCTAAAGTCATTGTAGAGTTTCTGATGATGAGCTGATAAAAACTCGAAAGATCGAACAGAAACAAGAGTACAACCTTTTTCAGCCTTCTATATATATATATATATATATATATATATATATATATATATATATATATATATATATATATATATATATATATATATATATGTATATATATATATATAGGGTTTTTCAACAAGGATGATTATATTTCAAAATATAGTAAAGCAAGAAATATGTATGAAATCATTTTATCATATTCTGCAGCTTAATGAGTGACAATTATGTTCTGAATGAGACATCATGTAAATGACCATCTAGACTCTGGTTACAGGAGCGAATTAGGTGAGTTCAATTTTCAATGACTCTATGCAATAAATCTGGTCTAATTTCACCAATACAAGCTCAATATTCTGTTTTAATGCTTCAAGTGTTCGTGGTCTATCTGCATACACTAATGATTAATATCCCCACAAAAAATAATCCAAATGGGATAAATCACAACTTCTTGGAAGTCAGTTAAAAGTTGCATTTCTTGAGAGTATGGATTTCCCAAACTTTTATTCCAATAAGTCGATGGTTGCTCTAGCAGTGAGCGAAGTGGCACCGCCTTGTTGAAACCATTTTCAACCCAAATCAATGTATTCCATTTTTACCCACATAGATTTGTTAACATTGCTCTATAGCATCCACGATATACGGTCCTATGATTCCACCATGCCATAACCACACCACACTTTTAGTTTTTGAGGAAGCAATTGCTTCTCAACAATCTCCTATGGATTAGACCATTTTGTGTATCAACAAAGCTATTCAGAAGAAAATGAGCTTCATATGAAAAGATGATTCTTATAACAAAATCATTGTCATTGTCAAGCTTTTTTAATGCCCATTCAGCAAACTCAGGACGCTTCCGATGATCTAGAGGCTTCAGCTCTTGTGTCAATACAATATACGGATTTAAGCCCAAGTTTTCCTCATAATACGCCAATTGGATATCTTTGAAAGACCAAGTTGCGGTGAACGATGAGAAATTAAAACTTTAGCATCTTCTTCAGCATAAGCTCTCACAGCTTCAATATTTTCTGCATTTCTCACATTTGGACGTCGTGCTGATATTTTCGTATCATGTAGTGTCAATTCTGATTCCAATTTTCCAAAAATTCGATTAATCTCAAGAAGGTTGGGTCGATTATTAGGACCATACAATTCACGAAGTGCACGTTGAATTTGAATAAAATGTATCTCCTAACGTATCACAATATGCAAAATAAATTTCTAAACAATAGTTGAAAAATTAATCATGTTAAGGTTCCTAACAAATGATGCAAATCGCAGCATTATCTCCAACGAACGTGAAGTTGTGTAATATAGCATACTATCAGTTAAGCTCAGATAACATATCAAGTCTGACCTAATGCGGATATAACTAACTGAACCCATTATTTCCTTCAATTAAGTTAACCTGAAATTGAGGTTGGTTTAAATGAAAACGAAATAACTGGAAAACCCTGGAGAGCTTTGTGATAAAACTATCGTTAGAACCTAATAGTAGAAGGTAATCATAAGAGGGTACATAAAGTCCATTTCGTGAAAACTTATTAGTTTATCTAATATAGAGCCAACACAACGGATGTGGATTATGTTATTCAAACTTCATTATATACCCTGTAATCTCTCTGAAACAACAACATTTCCAGTGATGGAGTGCTTGAAATCTAAACTAATAAATCTTTCGACGACGAACATACAACTCCTGTAAGAAAACATATTTTCATAGGAAATATCTAGCCAGTAGTTCGTGCCATTTTGGCACGAAACATGATTTTATTCCTAATTGTAATTGAAATAAGTAGCTACTTAATTCTCATTTCAATAATGAAGCCGGGATAAAGAGATCGGCCGCGAATGGCTCTGTCGACCGCCGCGAACCTTTTGGTAGTGCTTAGGCTATGTGTCGTTCCTGCCCGCGACGCCGATTTTCGATATCGAACGTTTAAAGTTTGACGTTTCTCCGAAAATCGCGAAAATGGCCGCATTCCAGATTTTACCATCAAAGGAACCAAAATTCACGTGACCAGCTTTTGAACGCATAATTGGACGGCGTTAACTACGATCAAAAGATACCGAGAGCGCGTAGTATAACAATAAATACTAAGATACAAATACAAATTCACAATAATTAGGTAGTATTAACTTAATTTGAGAACGTCAGAATTATTCAAGTGACATTAGCAGATGAGTTACAGTCGATCTTACTTGGGTGCTTAGTAGACTATATAGTGAGTTTTAGCAGTGAGTTATTATTACTCACGCTGTTTGGTAATAGATACTATTAACTGCTAGAACGCAGTTGAATGATGAATATATTATTCAATAGGAGTAGATAAAGTAATATACCTAACTATTTCGTCAAATGTCATCTTGCGATTGCAATTAAGTATGTTTTTTCAACACAAAGAACCTACATTTCAATGCCGATTCCGAACTGGTATTGAGGATCTAATCTAGTACATTACCTATCATAATATTTTAAAACACTAAATTTATGGACGAACCCAACACCCAAGTGTGGGAATCGAACCTACCAACTCCGCAACACAAAATAGCATACTGTTTCGTCCGCCACAGAGCCTTCAAGGACATTTCTGCCATAAAGCCTCCAATGATATAACTACTAACTACATAAATTATCAATTAAAAAAAATCGGAAGATGTCAGTCCACGTTTATTGTTATGTTCACCAAAATTTTTCATTATCAATGTTTATTTATGCTAGCAAAACAATTTTTTCTATTAGAAATTTGTGGGATCGTGATATTAAATACACTAGAACCTCTACATTGAACTAACTAATAAATCTTTATTATTTCAATTATATTTATATTTCGATATTTGGAAAACTCCTTTGAGAGTTACGTTTTTACACTTGAGAGATCTGTTACAGGCTTCAACTAGACTTGAAGCAAATTGGGTATTTTTCATTCATCAATTATTATACGTGCGTATATATATACAATATTCAAGTCAAGAGGCATAGCAAGAAATTCACATATATTGTCCAAGATAAACATTCTCCTATTTCAAGGCAATATAATACTGTCAACAGCGACACCTCTCCTACAACACAATATTAATTTTTGTCTAGATAATCTAACACTTTGGTTTTCACAATGATGAAATATTAAGAAATAACAGCTAGAATTCCTTACGTGAATGATAAGCGAGTGGATAAAAGAAAGTACCTAAGATATTGATTTCAACATATTATATAGTTGCGTATGTTAGGCTGCTTGAATCGGCAGAAATGTAACGGATTACAAATTACCCTACAAGTTTACTATCGTGCATCCGAAGTCCGACTCTGAATATATCGCGAACGATTTCAAGCTATTTATCAAAAATGTTGGATGTATAAAATATTTGAGCAGTCAAGCTCACATTGGCCATGAAAGTACGAAAACGTTATCGGAAGGTGCTATTTTACAAGGATCGAAAATGAGTAATCCATATTTCATGTATTTCTGCTCGCCTTATCGAACGCAGCTCGTAGATTACAAGCTTTCTCCCATGGATGCATTTTTAGTCGTATTTTATCCTATAAAATACTTACTATTGCAGTGTATCCAAGGAAAGCAGTTAGGTGCGGGAGTATTTTTCCCATCTGTTTTAGACCTCCTAGACCACGATTTTCGAAAAAAATTTCATGTCTGATATATATATATATATATATATATATATATATATAATATATATATATATATATATATATATATATATATATATATATATATATCAGGGGCGGCGAGTCAAAGGAGACTAAGGAGGTTAAGTCTCCTCAATGATATTCCGTGTATCACTAAAATATTATATTGTATTGTCAGCATTCCGCATATTCATATCAATCAAAATCATATTCCTTTCAACCTACATTATATAATTTAATTTATTAATTACGATAGAAAGTATTTACATTTACTGCATTTCATTCATTTCAAGATTTGTGGCAACGCTGCGGAGGCATGGAAAGGTATATTCTCAACGTTCATTATGCCTGCTACAGAAAAGCAAACAACGGTGCAAATACTCGGAATTATGAAAGACATCCTTGCCTAGAAAAGCAAAACACATGTAAATGGCAACACCGATCGCGCCCAGTCCTATACAATGTCGTCCAATCACAACTATAGAATTTCGCGTGACATCGAGCGAACTCGTTGGAAATCGTATTGTCTAATGGCCGGCGTGTTTACTTATTTTTTTTGGTTACTGTAGTTAATTCATTGACGTTTTAAAACTAAAGTTAATTTCAAAAATTTCAATGGTGACTTAGTGGAATATTTGTTATCCCATAACTTTAGTGTACTAAGTTATGAGGATAAAGTTTTAATAAAAACATTGCAACCTACCCCTGAATTAAACAATTTGGCGCAGCGTAACAGAAACAACAGAATCGCGGTTTTAATATCAGAAATTATGAGGGACATCCTTGGCTAACCGGATCACAGGTAAAAATAAATTATTTTGTTGGCAGTGTTTACTTTTTACTAGTGAAAATGTTTCTGTTTGGGGGCTGCTTAGGATTTGAGGATTTAATTCTATACTTAGTTTGAAAGTGAGGAATTTTTCACCGATGAAGTAACTTTAAATACAGCACGCGGATTAATAACTTACTTACAAGATAAGGAATTTAATATATTTTTTTTAACATCTTTAAATTAATTTTTAAACAAACAGAAATAGTTTTTCAAATCTTAGAGCACAAGTTTTCAGATGTAATTTACTCACGAAATCGGCTCAAGTTTCTTTTGGAAAAAATTTCAGAATTTCGCGCAGAAGTTTATTTTAAAAAACTATCTTCTGTATTTCAAACTACTGATGATACGACTCAATTTAGCCCAAAACGAAAGAAATTCAGTTACGCAGATATGGAGCTTCACTATAAGCAAATATTTTATGAAATTTTGGATACTATTAGGGGTCAAATAGAAATAAAGTTCTCTGATTTGAAAGAACTGCATTTTTTTTTTAAATCACCTTTATTCATTAAATCATAATAATTTCTTTACATAATTAAATGTTACTTCTAAACAATGCCCGAGAGCACTGGTATCGATGTATTTAAACATACAGAAGTGTTTGAAAAATATTGAATTAAATTTAGATATAATTGTAATAAAAAAACTGCATTTCTTCGACTTACTCAATAAAAATTTGTTAACCGGATTTTCGGCTAATTTTCCAGATAACCTTTTGGAAAATTTATGTCAAAAATACAATTTTTTTGATAAGGTGGCCATAAAAAGTGAACTGTGTGTTGTTTATAATGACAATGAGATTTTGGGGCAAAATGAAAATCATGTGGGGACTATTAAATACCTTTTTGATAATGATTTGAATCAAGATTTACCTCAAGTTTATAAACTCTTATGTCTAATTGTTTCTATCCCGGTGACATCGGCTTCCGTAGAGCGCTCGTTTTCCACTCTTTAGAGAATTAAAACTTATTCACATTAGTTTGTTGTCTATTGAAAACGAATTGGTAAAACTTTTGGCGAAAGACAAAAAATTTCATGAGGATATTATAGATCATTTTGCTAACGTTAAAGATCGCAGAATACCGCTAATCTTCAAAACTATATAATAACTTTTCATTTGCTCTCACCAGCTGTTAACAAATTCGTTAAGTAGGTAGGTACCTATTTCGAGAAAGAAAAAAAAATTGATGAATAGATGAATTGATTAATTGGCTGAGAATAGTTTTTGTGAATATTGTAAATAGGAGTTGTAGGTCTCAAGGTAAACACTCGAAAGTGAAAACAAATTAATAGCTTAGGGTGCTTATTTTACTTTGATTTTCTTTAAATTATAAGGCGGTTGACCTTGAAATCCTAAAAATTTTCGCCTATGGTGTATTTTTTAACACCTCTTGTAGCCTCCTCAAACCAAAACCTCACGAGCCGCCACTGATATATATATATATATATATATATATATATATATATATATATATATATATATGTATATATATATATATATATATATATATATATATATATATATATATATATATATATATATATATATATATATATATATATATATATATATATATATATATATATATATATATATATATATATATTATATATATATTAGATAAATATACACGCACAGATGAATGGAAAAAATTAATTAAGTCAGAAGTGATAATTTATAAAACAATATTACTTTCAAAACTACTTCAGAGCAATATAAGAAGCAAGACAATTTTTATAATTAAATTGTATCGCCCAAACAAAATTTAGGAAAGTTTGAAGTTGTTAAGTATACCTACATGCCTGGATGCCCGCCCACCCTATTCTTAAACCATCAGCCAACAAATTATTCTCATCAGGACCCAGGCGATGATACTGCACCATGAAACTTTGCGCAAACTTTGAACTTTCACGAGGTCGAACTTCTATTATTCTCCAGGCGTAGCTGATGTATTACTATCATCACTTATGTGAAAGACGTCGCAGCAATAAGGACTAAATGTTGATATTCTAAAATGTATTTTTCTTGCGTTTCGATCGATGCAACTTCTTAACTAGATCACAACTGCTTTCGAGTGGTGCCCTCTTCAGGAATGTTTGAATCAGTTTCTCTAAGAAGCCTTCTTCTGTAAGCTGTCTGAAAACCTTCGCGAAAACTGCGACCAGAACGAAAAGGAAAACTCGTAATTGAAAACATGGCGAATCGATTTGTAACTATCAGTTGATAGGCATATTAATTGCTTTTCTGATAATGCAATCAATTTATGCTGGCGAACAATTAATCAATTTCACATACGGCCACCAATAGAACACTAAGATTGTTTCATTTTAATTCATTTCGAATGATTGTCAAGAGTAGGTAAACATGGTCTTTCACAATCACGTCGATGAAGATTTTTGCTGCCAACGTATTGTGTGCCAACTGCCAACAGCTTGTGTATTTTGTTGTTGTGTGAATTATTTCCTACTTCACACAAATTAAACGATAGATATGAATTTTGAGTATTCAGTTGGGGTTGAACAATATATTATATCTATATATATATATATATATATATATATATATATATATATATATATATATATATATATATATATATATATATATATATATATATATATATATATATATATATATATATATATATATATATATATATATATATATATATATATATATATATATATATATATATTTATATATATATATATATATATATATATTTATATATATATATATATATATATATATATATATATTCCCCGGCACATATTGACATCTCCAGCGGCTCCCATTGAGTCGAATGAGCTGAAATTGGTACCTAATTGTTTCCGCTGCAGAACGAAAGTGTCAAAATTTGGATAAATTCCTGCAACTGCCGCCATGTTTACGTAGATATTTCTAATTTTCATATCCTCTCCGGTACATATTGACATCTCCACCAGGTCGTATCACACCAAATGAGCTGAGTTTTACCTGGGATTGTTTTCGTTGCAGAACGAAACTATCAAAATTTGGTTAAATTTTTCCAACCACCGCCATTTTTACGTAGATATTTCTTGTTTTTTCATGATTTTTGAAAAACTGCCGAACTCCACAGCTTCTGCAGATTGAGTTAGAGGGTTGAAAATTGGTACGCACATTGAGTTGTCGGAGAAGGAGAGTCAGATCGGGATGCAATTTGAACGGAATAGTCACCACGAAATGCAGCGCGGTTGAGAAAAAGAATCCAAGAAAAGTCAACATAAACTCAATGTACAAACCAAACTTCAACCATCTGACTCAATTTGCAGAAGCTGTGGAGTTCGGCAATTTTTCAAAAACCATGGATAAACAAGAAATATCTACGTAAAAATGGCGGCGGTTGGACCAATTCAACCAAATTTTGAAAGTTCCCCAGATAAAAATATGCTTTCCTTTGAAACACTGCAGTAATACTATGTATTCCATGGGATAAAATACGACTAAAAATCGGAGACTGGAATTTAAACTGAAAATAAATACGAGCTTTGCAAAAGGAAAAATAAAGAGCGATGAAATTCTGAAAATGTTAACGAATAATAATGGAAAGTGATTTATCTCGACGAGTTATCGCAAATATCAATTAATGTTATGAATTTTACTTCAAGCATTGATCAACCCCAACTGAATACTCAAATTTCATATCTATCGTTTAATTTGTGTGAAGTAGGAAATAATTCACAAAACAAAATACACAAGCTTTTGGCAGACAACACGTTGGCAGTAAAAATCTTCGTCGACGTGATTGTGAAATTGTGTGTTTACCAGGGGCGGCTATTCGAAGGCGGCTAAGGAGGCTAAGCCGCCTCCTCAATAATATTCCGTGTATCACTACTATATTATATTGAATAGTCAGCATTCAGCAAATTCATATTAATCAAAATCATATTACTTCATGCACCTACCTTCCTTTCAACCTACATTATATAATATAATTTATTAATTACGATAGAAGGTATTTACATTTACTGCTTACTGCATTTCATTCATTTCAAGATTTTATATGAACAGTGGCAATGCTGCAGAGGCTTAATAAGGTGTAGACGCTTTCATTATTTCATATGTCATGCCAGAAAGAAAAGGAAACGCTGAGAATAAATATATCTTATTCACTTCATTGTTTATAGAAAACACGGGTAAAAGCAACACCCATTAAAGCTAGCTGCTCGGTTCAAAAAGGACGCATTAATTCTCACACAATGTCAACCAATCACAACTATAGGCTTTCGGGTAAAATCGAGTGAATTCGTTGCATTAATTGTAGTCACTAGTGGACGAAAAAAATTATTTTTTTGGTTTTATTCAATTTATTTTGCTCGCGTATTGTTTTAAAATGAGTTCGGTTAGTGAAGTTAATTTTAAAAATTTCAATGGTGACTAACTGGAATATTTGTTATCCCATAACTTTAGTGCACTAAGTTATGACGATAAAGTTTTGATAAAAACATTGCGACCTACCCCGGAATTAAACAATTTGGTGCAGCGTAGCAAACAACAGAATCGCGCTTTTAATATCAGAAATTATGAGCGACATCCTTTGCTAACCGGATCGCAGGTAAAAAATAAATTATTTTGTTGGCAGTGTTTTCTTTTTACTAGAGAAAATGTCTCTGTCTGTTTTATTTTAATCTATATTTGGGAGGGTCCTATTTTATTTTTGGCAATAAAAAACTCTCACCTCCCCGATGGTTCTTGCTGGGCAACAATTGATTAATTCCTTGAATAGGTAACAAATTCGTTAAGTAGGTAGGTAGGTACCTATTTTATGAAAGAAAAAAAAATTTGAAGAATAGATGAATTGCTTAATTGGCTGAAAGAGTTTTTGTGAATATTGTAAATAGGAGTTGTAGGTCTCAAGGTAGACACTCGAAAGTGAAAACAATCTTTTTCGCACAGAAATTGATATTTTAGAGTACTTGTTTCACTTTGATTTTCTTTAAATTATAAGGCGGTTGACCTTGAAATCCTAAAAATTTTCGCCTATGGTTCATTTTTTAACACCTCTTGTAGTCTCCTTAAACCAACACCTCACGAGCCGCCACTGATGTTTACCTACTCTTGACAATCATTCGAAATGAATTAAAATGAAACAATCTTAGTTTTATATTGGTGGCCGTATGTGAAATTGATTAATTGTTCGCCAGCATGAATCGATTGCATTATCAGAAAAGCAATTAATATGCCTATCAACTGACAGTTACAAATCGATTCGCCATGTTTTCAATTACGAGTTTTCCTTTTCGTTTTGGTCGCAGTTTTCGCGAAAGTTTTCAGACAGCTTACAGAAGAAGGCTTCTTAGAGAAATTGATTCAAACATTCCTGAAGAGGGCACCACTCGAAAGCAGTCGTGATGTATTTAAGAAGTTGCATCGATCGAAACGCAAGAAAAATACTTTATCGAATATCAACATTTAGTCCTTATTGCTGCGACGTCTATCACATAAGTGATGATAGTAATACATCAGCTACGCCTGGAGAATAATAGAAGTTCGACCTCGTGAAAGTTCAAAGTTTGCGCAAAGTTTCATGGTGCAGTATCATCGCCCGGGTCCTGATGAGAATAATTTGTTGGCTGGTGGTTTAGGAATAGGTGGGACGGGCATCCAGGCATGTATACTTAACAGCTTCAAACTTTCCTGAATTTTGTTTGGGCGAAACAATTTAATTATAAAAATAGTCTTGCTTCTTATATTGCTCTGAAGTAGTTTTAAAAGTAATATTGCTTTATAAATTATCATTTCTGACTTAATTTATTTTTTCCATTCAGCTGTGCGTGTATATTTATCTAATATATAACATTCTCGTGTCACGGTGTTTGAAATTGAACTCCTCCGAAATGGCTCAACCGATTCTCATGAAATTTGTGCTTATCGGTCTGCGAATCGGACATCTATTTTTCATCCCCCTACATGTTGACCTTAATTTTTTTTTTTGGAGATAAAATTTTTTGTTCTATTTTTTTTATGATACAGCAATCAAAAATACATACAACACTAAATTTTCACCTCTCTACGACAACCCCTATTTTTTATTTGTTAATTATAAACTTTAATTTTTCGACAAGATTTTTATTTTTATTTTGTCATGACTTAAAATTAAAAAAATTCATATTACTCTCAATTTTTTACCCTTCTCAGATCAACCCCTATTTTTCCATCGCGATTTTCATTTTTTTAAATTTTATCCACAGATCCGCAATAAGGTTGCAAGATGGCAATCGAAAATAACAATAGTCGGTCTAAGAATAGGTCGTAATATATTCTTCATACCCCTATGTGATTAGGGTGGTCCCCCCAAATATTTTTATAAGTTTTTTGAAAAAAAAATTTTATTTTTATTTTTTTATGATGTTGCATTAAAAAATACATACAACTCTAATTTTCACCCTTCTATCAACAACTCAAATTTTTCAATAGCCATTTTAGTAATTTAAACAACGTTTGCCGGGTTAGATATAATGATAGATAAATAGTTAGATAGATAGAAATACATCAGAAGATAGAGGAATAATTATATTAAAAATAATTCATATGGCAGAACAACGTTTGCCGGATCAGATAGATTGATAGATATATGGGTAGATAGATACATATATAGGTAAATAGATAGATATATAGGTAGATAGTTAGATAGATATAATGATAGATAGATAGTAGCAGATAGACATGTTTCGAGTTATGAACTCATTATCAAGACTGACTACAGGAGAGTATTACATCTTACTTTATAAAACAGACAAACGCGAAGGTGATACCTGAAAATCGATTTGTTCGTTTACAAGGGGTAATTTACTAATCGACTGAACTTATTTCGAGAATTTCAAGGGGGTCTTTATTTTAAAGTTTAAACTTTATTCTTTATGATGTTTCACTAAGTGATGTGCGATAATTCAATCTCATATATATATATATATATATATATATATATATATATATATATATATAATATTATATATATATAATATCCTATATATATATATATATTATATTATATAATATAATATAATTATATATTATATATATAATATATACACTATATATATATATATATATATTGATCATAATATAACTATATATATATATTCATTGAACTATGTTACCTTACTTTCATAGTAAAGAGAAAACTTATTTTTGTTGGATATCTGCAGGTTATTATTCTACTAATACAACTGGTAGTTTAAAATATAGGTCCTCAGTATTTAATTGATATGAAATTTTTACAATATACTTATTCTAGAAACACAATGTTTGCGTCCTCTTTAAAATATTAAATATTGCATCTCATCAAATGTGCTCTGCTGCCATGTCAATGACAACTGACATGACAGAAGGACATATTTGATGCATTGTGATACTGACGCCTGTCAAGGAAGACAGAAATAGGCTGTCTATCACTCCAATATTTTGCAGTGGCTATATTGATACTTTTAAAATCCCACTCTTTAAGTTACAATAAAAATGGGTCAATTCTATGGATCGTAACATCACCAAGCTTAGCCCTAACAGTGCAATTGTACGAAAGATTTCAGTTCAGTTTTTTAGATAATTTCCTTCGATTTGTATTAATTTATACATATACCTATATATATATATATATATATATATATATATATATATATATATATATATATAATATAATATAGGGAGCGTTAAAGTAGTACGTAACGCAATTGGGGTTGGGAGGTCTTGCAAAACTTACGATGCGTTACATGGGCGGGAGGGGTTCGAACAACGCATTACGTAACATTGGAACCCTTTTCATTCAATGTTTACGGGAAATCCCTCGATTGTATCCGTCAGTTTTATTCTGTTCTCCCAAGTTGGAACCTATCCGTTCATGTTTTATGGGATACTTCGACTGTATTCGTGCGTAATTTTTTTTGTTCCCGTTGTTCAGTTTTGGTTTAGTGTTATCAGACACGTAAATACACAGAAGCCATGCTGTAGCAGTGTGTAGAAGTGAGTCATACTGTAATGTTCTCAAAAGAGGGAGATGCATCATCAGCTGTTTTCGCCCTAGAAAAGGCTCTCATTTGCTGACTGTGTGCCAAGTTTGCCATAAACTGCCAACGAAATTAAAAAATGGCTAAAGAAAAAGTAAAAAATGGTTATAGCGCTCCGTTCCGTTGACTCGAAATAATTTTTTGCAAGTAAATTAAAATGCGTACAAATCCTACTGTTCCATTTGAGGAGTGCATTGAAATCATGTCTCCGAATTGCCGCCAACCTGGCCGATGCCAAAATCTTTATACCTCAAGCAGGCTATCGGTACCTAGTTCAGCGAAACAAAGAATCATGCAAGTTTTCACGACTTCTTGTGAGGTTGCCCGTTGATCTGTCGCCTCCCCAAGCAAGATGCCGTGCGATTTCTTTTGACCATCAGATACAATCATAAAAAGTTATGAAACGAAAAAATATCTTGGTCCTAGGTCAACTTTGCTAATCGCCACCGAATTTTAATAAGGCAGTTCCCAAAGTGAAAATCTGCTAATAAGCTGAAATCTAATTAATGCTTTAAGAAAAAATAATGGTGCTTGAAGCTAAAAATTGTATGTAAGACAGGCCAAATCAGAAAAACGGCATAATTGAAATGAAGATAGCAATAGAAGTTTATTAGGACGGAATTTGAGCCCATTTCAATATTTTACGATTATGTTATGATTAATTTATAAAAAACAATAAAATAAAAAATATTAAGCAATGTTATTGCGAGTTGAGAATACTGCTTGATTGTTTAATTAATCAACGAAAACGCCATTTAAATAATAACATAGGTAGGTTTTTTAGGGGAACTTCAGGTTACTTTGCGCAACATATTTGTGACTTTTAAGTTAAAAATGGACCATTTGGGTGTTTACGTAACGTTTAGGGAGGGAGGGAGGTTCATAGAAAACGTTACGGCGCGTTACATAGGGGAGGGAGGGTCAAAAATCTTCAAAAATTGCGTCACGGTAATACTTGAACGCCCCCATATATATATATAATATATATATATATATATATAATATATATATAATATATATATATATTATATATATATATATATATATATAATATTATATATATATATATATATATATATATATATATATATATATATATATATATGTATATATGACTATTCAATTGAGAATTTAATTTATTATTATTTAAATCATTTATATGCCGAAGATATCTACTATACTATGAACATTATATTGTATAATTGTATAAAAAAAGAGGAAGCAATGAGTTGATTACCTTCAAGGTTAGAAATAACTCAATTATTCTAGGTGTTTAAAGTAGGTTATGCTTACTATTCAGCTTGTTATAATATGAAATATCTAATCAGTATCGTTATAAAATTAATGCTTATGAATATAATTTAAAAATATTATGTTTATCAAAATGTGATAGACAAAACGCCGGGCGTATTCAAAATTCCAATGTTGAGGAGAATAGATAGGTCAACAAGGGTTAACAAGAACAAATAATGCAACTGTACCATCACCGCACAAATTGCGAGCAAAATTTAGACCGTGAAGAGACGTGAGTGACTCACAGCATTCGCTTACTCAAAAAAGAAATTATGTATCATTATAAAATTCCAATCGTAATAAATACTTCAATACAAATGCTCTCTGTGATACTTCAATAGTTTAGATTGAATTTCAAGCAATCAATGGTAGCCATATAATTATTATCTCTTATTCTTACTATTGCTTTTATTGCATTTTTACTTAACTTGTATACTTTTAAGATGTTGCCTAGCATTGTATTGAATTATCAACAAGGAATTATATGAAAATCTTTTTGAATATTACCAATGGAGCAGTCCATATTAGTTTTCACGAAGAGAATTCATACAGATGTTATGATTGTCAGATTTCTTCAGTGTTGCTTACCTGAATAAATGTGACAGGTTGATTGACTTCGCTAATAAAACTGAAACTACGTGAAATTCAAGATAATTATGAACACATAAACAAGAAAAAAATAATTTCAGCACACAGACTTCTTTAAAACAGTGGGAGAGTATAAGTATATATTATGGTACACAAATATGCTTTCTGAAAAATGTGATGAATTCAAGAGAATTCAAGTATCTACCCCCAACCCTCAAAATATTGCTATTTTACAGTGATTTTACTGTTTTCTGTTGGTTAATCTAGGCCCCATAACATGATTCAACCTTCATCAGTTGAAACTTTAGTTAAAACATGAACAATTACGTTCGCATTGTACCTACTACAAACATGCAAGTGTAACTCGAAATGCGACCAGTAAAACCATAATGTTATTTCGCGTTTTCCGTTTTCTATTCACACAGAAATTAAGGCTTCGGTTAGTAAATCTTGTATCCACCCGGTGAATAGAATAAATCGGTTTGAGTTTAATTAAAACTATGTAAAACAGTAATTTACAGCGACTCTAGGTGAAAGATTAACTTCTGCCTGTACTTCTAAAGAAGGAAGGATGACATTTCGGATTTCTCACTCAAACTCAAGTTGTACAATGTAAAATACTTCGTCTTCATTTGAGGATCTTAAATTTACGTCA
>JARQZK010005106.1:142500-147500 GCA_030704885.1 Cynegetis impunctata | reverse complement strand
CGCGTTCCCAGATCGGAAAATGATATCCATTCATTTCCATTATATTTCCGCACGACGACGCCATTCCGAAGCCTCAGAAATTATCTGGGCCGTTCATCTGGGCCGGCAATAAAATCGGATCAAGATATCGATCTGACGATGCGAGATACGGCCACACCGGTATGAGACAAAGCGTTATACGTGCAGACGAAACTGGTTTTCTGGTGTAATGCATATCAAGCAGGGTGAAACGGATTATTGACGACCTTGGTATGCATTTACATACATTCTAGTACTTGGTTTCGGATAATAAATGAAAATTAGTTTTGACATGCAGTTTATTTCCCCAATTGTTATTCTCTGGTCTCTCGTTGTGTGTTCTGTGCAGCGATAGTGTCGGGGAATGGACAAATAGCCTTGTTGGATGCGACTGTTTATGCCGGTTTATGGTTATCTCCTGCAACGTTTAATTCAGTAATGGCTAAAATTTCGAATGTATTCATTAGTTCTTTCGACATGACGTAGGACAGTTTCAAGAAGTCAGTAATTGAAATCGTTATGATATATCTCGAATGAGCGCATGGTTTTGTGATTTGTGTTTAGTTGTTTTATAATGGAATTTGTTTCTTTCATATGTCCAATTCAGGAATGGAAAATTGGACAAGCATTAGAAATAATTGAAATTGACAAGATTGTCTTGTCACTCTGATATCTATTTATGTTTAACATCAATTTTGAACAGTTGTTTTGATGGAAATAAGAAATTATATTAATGTGACTTTTTATAATTATTATAATTTCCAAATGAAAATGAGTGGAACTACTCGTAATGTTCAGAAATATATATATATATATATATATATATATATATATATATATATATATATATATATATATATATATAGAGTCACTCACGGTGGATGGTAGGTTAGACGTTTACGGAGAACGGGACATGGGATTATTCTGAAAATTTGGTTTCATGGGTAATTGATTTTGCTCTATCGATCTCAAATAATAGTGGCGCTGCGGCATTGCCGCTTATACTTATAGCAGCGACTCTGAAATTTCAAATGAGACACCCTATATATCATTCAATTTTTTGCGTTATTTATTGTACATGGTCAATGTGGCCAACTAATAGCAAGAACATGCAGAAGATTCAATGAAATATATCCCTATTTACAACCAATGAACGAGAGAAAATTTGTACGTTTATAATGTTGCCTTCTTTTGAAGTAACAGGCTTGGTAAATTTCGTTTCGCTTTCAGTATTGACCCATAAGTGAAATTATTTTGTAAACGTACAAATTTTCTATATGTAAATATTGGAAATGTAGCATAGCCATTATTATTCTGTAAACAGAAGTATAAGGCAAAAAAATCCTTCTGAAATATAGCTATTCATCGAATAGAGCTTTCCATTCATTATTTTCCAATGAAATATGGATGGAATATTTGAAACGTTGAACCATTAAGAGTGGCAAAAAATACAAATCACGGCGATGTTGACAACGATTAGACGCTATCTCTTCTGCTATATTTATTTTATTAATTGTTTCAATAAAAAATTATTACTTCAGTTGATGTCTCCTCATCTTCGCTTAATCATTTACTTATTTTAATATCTTTAAAACCTCATAAAAAACAAATAATTGCCACATGTAAAAAATTATTTGTGTTTATGGTGACAAGTAGCCCTGTTCTCCCCTACATCACTGGTGCCATCTAATAAAAGTAAAGCAGCTGTATGTTGTTCTTTATTTGATAACAATTATTTGCCATTATGATGTGACAAACTAAGGACTTCTCGGTAAATCATATAGTCAGCTCCCTTGGAAAGGAGCCGTTCAAGTATTACGTAACGCAACTTTTGAAGATTTTTGACCCTCCCTCCCCCCTATGTAACGCTCCGTAACGTTATCATGAACCCCTCGTCCCCCCTATAAACGTTACGTAACACCCAAGTGACCATTTTTACCTAAAAGTCACAAATATGTTGCGCAAAGTACCGGAAAGTTGCTAAAATACCGTTTTTATTGTTTTAATCGTGTTTTCGTTAATAATAAACAAAACAAGAGATTTTTATTTAATAAACAATCATACATAATGTGATATTTTGAAAAGGGCTCAAATTTGTCCTTATAAACTTTTACTACTAATCTTACATTTAATTATGCCGTTTTCCTGACTTAGCCCTGTCGTTGCATACATTTTTAGCTAACTTCATCCACCATTATTTTTCTCATGCATTATTCAATTTTCGCTTATTAGCAGGTTTTCACTTGAAAACCTGCTTATTGGAATGGGTGCGATTAGCAAAGTAGGACCTAGTCCCAAGATAATTTTTCGTTTCATGACATTTCACGATGCTTGGCATCAAAAACCCAATTTCAAAAGTCTCTCTTTCTCTACATATGTATATAATATATATATATATATATATATATATATATATATATATAAACATATATATATATATATATATATATATATATATATATATATATAATATATATATATATATATATATATATAATATATATATATAAATATATATATATATATATATATATATATATATATGTTCATATTTATGTATATAGATATTTTTTTAGTTTCGCTCCTGTGTATTACGTGTTTAAAACACTTAATGAAAACTGGCAACGGAAACAAAATATAAATGACGAATAATACAGTCGAGGTATTCCCCATAAAACATAAACGGATAGAGTTGCCAACTTGGGACAACAAAATAAAACTGACCTACAATACAATCGAGGGATACCCCGTAAAAAATAAACGAAAAGAGATTCAAATTCTCTAGTTTTTTATTTCAATAAAAATCAATGTTACGTAGCGCGTTGTTCGAACCCCCCTCCCGCCCCTGTAACGCATCGTAACGTTTTACAAGAACCCCCCCCCCCCCCCCAAATTGCGTTACGTAATACTTGAACGCCCCAAAAGTTATTTGATAATTTTCAATTATTGTCGATATAGAAGTATACAATTATGAAGTCATCAAGTTAAAGTTTCATAAATATCTTTGATAAAGGAATGCAAAAAGAATATTGAAACATTGTAGTAAATTTTCGATAAGAAATTGTTTCTGATGTTTTCCATTCGAAAAACAAGAACTATTATAGATATTGGGCTGAAAACATAACAAAGAGAACGGAAATAGGTGTCATATTCTACATCCCTAAACTATCACGTAGATGGAGCAGATCTGCAATTTCATTCAAACTTTCCTATCCCTAAACTTTTGTGTCGCTAGAGAGTAGGAGGAATTCAAGCTTCTGCATCTCAAGTTCGTCAGGAAACAAGGGATAGAACTAGAAACAAGATGTGCCCTTTCTTACTTATCGAAGGTTATCAGAAATACTTTCATTATACTTACTCGAACTACATTCCACTCTTTGTCTTTGCAGAAATTGAATATGTCAATCTCAGCTTCCGTTCTGTAGTTCAAAGATAATTGGTTTACTTTTAAGTGTTCATGCCCATAAAGTTAAAGGCTATATAGTATGTAACAGGCAAGACGTTCCGAAGGGTGGATTATGAGAGCAGCCTCCAGCAAAATACTCTTAGCGAAATGTGACAGAAATGTATGAATAATAAACTTAAGTCTGTTTTAAAGTAATTAAGTAACTGATCGAATTGCTCAGACGCTGTTATCAACGATCTGGTGAAATAGAGTTTCACTATACATTGAAATTCACCTTGAAACTAACGAGTTAGTTGAGCCTCACATGTTAATAGGATCAAACTAAGAAACATTTTCGTGTAAACTTTTGACAAATTGTGAATATCGAGATGCTTCTTATAGAAAATCAGTATCTGGAATATGCAATTACAATCGTTTCAAAAACAAACAAAAATTATAATACACTGTTGAACATTTTGTTAAAAGTATTTCAGAAACTTAATTCATTGCAATTCATGCCAACGAGGGTTAACTATCAAAAATATGGTTTACTATATTTTACAGAGAATCTATTCAGTAAATATTATTTTCATAGTGCTAAATGCTGAACCTCACAGATTGAAAATGCATGGTGCGTGAAACTTACAGATCGAAACTATATGTTGAAGTTTGCAAATCGAAAATGCATGGTGAACCTTGCAGAATAAAACATTACTTCTTCAAACTGATATCCGAATAACCAATTGCTATACTACTAACAGCATTGAACTTTTATTTTTCAAGTAATTCACATACATAAAACACCGTCAACAGAAAATCAAAAGGAAAGAAATTCAGCACTGTTTCTTTGTATTGATAGGATATGTCATAGTTGCGAATTAGGAGTGAAAGCTGAAACATAGTTCATTAAAATTCGTACAAATTATACGCTCGAATATAAATCTGTCGCTTCCTGAAGAAGAATGAGCGGCATATTTATCATTAATTTATTCACCATGACCAACACAATACAAACAGCATCGCGTGGAACGCATAGTATTGAATTGCCGGCATACAAAAGCAGAATCGCCCTTCCTTCTTCACAATAACGTTATTGTGCTAGAAGGGCCAACTTGATTGACGCTATGCCTTTCCCCTTCTTTCTTCCTCTTCCTATAAAGCACGTGACAACTGAGTTTGGTTATCAAGTAGGGAGAAGTATGTAACAAAAAAATTGAAAAAAACAGTATTGCAGGTATTTGGCAACGGATGTCACTCAAAATGCTTTGTTCTTTCAAAACATGAAATTCAATTTAATTCAATTACTTTGGAAGTAATGATTTTCATCCAGGAAACCGTTATGAAAGGAAACAACGATTTATATTACTTAATATTTCATTTAGTAAGGAAATTAATTTCATTCAAAAATTTTCCAAAAAATTTATAATTTTCATCCTAAAGTAATTCACTTCAAAATAATTTGGTTTGTTTTAACACTTATCACTGAAATATTTGGATCGAATAAACAAGAAAAGAGTTCCTCAGATATACGAT
Source organism: Cynegetis impunctata (assembly GCA_030704885.1). Lineage (NCBI taxonomy): Eukaryota > Metazoa > Arthropoda > Insecta > Coleoptera > Coccinellidae > Cynegetis > Cynegetis impunctata. Next base: position 142,564 of record JARQZK010005106.1, on the reverse strand, counting down.
TTTATTTTCAGAAAAAGGCAAGAACATTTCAAGTATGTTTATATATGAGTGTGTGTGAAAGTTT
>JARQZK010005106.1:120000-140000 GCA_030704885.1 Cynegetis impunctata | reverse complement strand
ATGAAAGAAAACATTCATATTTTGACACGGGGCGAAACACCAAAAGGATTATATCACGTCGTCAAGGGTATATTCACTTATCAATACGCAGTAGTTATGCAAAATTCACGGATTCTATTGGCTCATTCATACATGAGTTATATAATCAGTTATAATATCACAAGAACATCGAAAATAATCGATTATACTTCCGAGTCACGAGACGTATTTTGCGAAACATCCACGAGAGCTGATGTTTTAAGAAAATACGTCGAATGACTTATCCTATTGATAATTATTCAATGAATTTCAGCTATTCATACTTATCCAGCACATCCTGTACTGAAGTTAATCCTTCAACCAATATCGAACTTCCCAACAGCATGGTATTTATGGAGTTTGTTTCACTGAAACCTTCCAATTCTACAGAAGTTTCATGTAACACCCCATACCCGTAGTGACAGATGACTACATGGGTTGATCAAATTCTTTGGATAGTTTCAATGGAAAAGGAATGAAGAAACTATTTTAATCGCTGAAATTAAGCTCAGTTTCACTCAACTAAGAGTTTCTCAATGACTTTTTCGAAAAAGAGACATAATATTCAATTAAATAGTAGGAAAGAAAACTCACATAATTACTGGAAAGTCAACTTTTTTGCAGATAAGTTCCATATATCTGTTATTGGAGGGGATAATTTCATAAGAAATGATAGAGCAGTGATTCAAAGATGCCCCTCCCGGAATGAAAACTATTTATTTTTGTACATTTTTTCATCAATTACACACTACATAAGTTAAAATATTCATTCGATCATTTAAGCTGAATAAATAGTAACATTTTACAGAATTCAAAATATGCGAGAAAATCCAACAATTTTCAGTAATCCTATCAATACTATTGCTATACATACTGTTCGGTACTTCTTGACAAGACATTTCTAAAGATGTACCAGACTTGGTGTTCTTACCTTCCCTGGAGATAGATAGATCTCTAAATGGTTCATTTTTCTGTGCCGCGCAATTTTTTTCCAGTGTTGGCCGATATTTATTGGTCACGATATTAACAAAAGCGATTTTATTTTTAAGACCTCTGACACCTTATCAATTACATTTTGTACCTAATGGTTAACTAAAAATGGAGGACTGATATCATATAAATTGCAAATACTTATTGCACGTAACTATTTTGATAGAAATAATGAAAGTTTTCAACAGTTTTCCTTAAAATAGTTCTGAAATTAGAGTTGATGTCTCCAGGGAACCGCTACGGAGAACCACTATTTGGGAACTGATGCTCTTGAGGACACAAATTGGTGCGATTGTATAGGCCCTAAGGTCTGAAAATCTATTTTTATTGGTAATTTATTGCATAATGTGCATTTATTCAAGACGCAACTTAGAGATTCGGAACTTAATCATAGGGGTTCCTCATATATTATCCAAGAATCCCACTGTGCCGACATTTTGGTCAAACGGATTGAATATTCATTCTGGTCAAAATTTTTCGAAAATATAAAACAACTTTTGAGAGAGTAACAGAGATTGTGGGAGAGAAAAATGGTACGAGGTTTGAGTCACTTCGTCTGGAATTTCAAGAGGCAAGCCACTAAACTAAGATTCAGGTGTTCAGCTGTGCCAAGGATTGAATAACTTGAACCATGGATGACTATTGACTCAAGATTTAATGACGAGAACAATAAAACACACTGTACAAAAATATCACTTATCCATACGCATAGACGGAAGTTATGGCATCAGCGTCTACCTTAAGTATTTATTATATATATATATATATATATATATATATATATATATATATATATATATATATATATATATATATATATGTATATGTATATATATATATTAAAATCTTTATTCTTAAGCCAGAAATATATATGTGATAATTTTAGAATTTTTCTTGGGAATGTTGATTAGCTAAAATGGGGATTTATTTGTCTTTGATATTTAATCATTTATTCCTTTATTCCAACTTTTTGGCTTTACAAAGCCTTTTTCAATGACTAGTTTAAATTATCTTCGGAAACAACTGACACTTATTTCATTGATCTTATACACAAACTTCGAATGAATTCATATTTAAGATTGTTTACTTTTTCACCCACCTTTCCACTGTTCTTTATATACACGTATATATAATACTTCGGTGAATATATTAACTTTGATAGAAGAGAACAACGTAATTGTAGTGTGCAATACCTGAGATTTGATTTCAAACCATTGAGAAAAGTCAATGAATTCGTTCTGGATTAATTTCCGATACAACAATCGAACAATATCTCAACAAGCTTTAAATTTTCCACATCCTATCTATGAAAATTGGGGTATTCAGGAGAAATCGGAAGAAATTCTTTTTCTCAACATATTCTTTGAACAACTGCGAATAAATTTGAAACGGAGTCAGAGCATCTAATCTCCGTTTAACGGTTTTTCAGAAGAACCAATAGCTCCTTTATGGAATATCACAGAGGGAGCATATCGTCCATCGAACGATACAACAGTTCTTAATGTGCTATTCGCTTTTATGAGGAGCCTTTGATAGACTCTTCGGACCTTTTCGGCCCTATAGCAAGTTCTGACAGCGTGATGACTCGTCATATTTCTGTATCGATTTTAAGCCCTAGAGAACAAGGGGTCAACTTTTTGTCGATAAACCCTCTGCTGATTCTTTCCATAATACAAGAGAGGCGCCTCTACTCATAATAAAGGGTAGAATATAGAGATCACGAGTGGGACTACCGCTTCATTTGCCTCATCGCTATTGCTTTTCAATTACTAAAGTCTAGTTTGAGAAAACACGGTAGCTTTCATTCCATCAAAACTCCCTTCGCATCTTGGAAGATTAAAATGACGTCTATATTGATATTAATCGTTGACTTTCCGAAACTAGAATCATAAAGAAAAAATTGGAGGAGCTACTAAAGGCTTAGGAAGTTTCGAATATTTCCTTGACTACACGTTCATCGTTTCTTGATTGAATTTCAAGAGTTAGCATAACCAAATTACCGAAAAGTAATATAAGTAAAAATTTTCGTTCTCTGAGTATAGTAGTATGGACGTAAAATCGTTTTGTGGATTGCAGAAGAAAATTTAGGTATTTTTTTAATTGCCTACTCAATAATAAACACAATTTATGGAATTTATGTTTATATTCTTTTAATAAAAAACATGTAGTCTATTTTGACCTTCTAGCTTTAGTAAGTAAGCGAGATGACCCTAGGTCATCATTTATGAAATCTTTTCCGAAAAATGTTGTGCATTTTGTCAGGACATGAACCAAAGAGATGGAGGCAATATAGGTTCCTCATCTGCTGCCCTACAATTTGGCTATTTATGTCTACCTGAAGTAGCGCCATCTTGGTAAAACAGACCGTTGCGAATGGATCAATTTAGTAGAATTACTCCCGTTGATGAAACAATTTTTGAGAGAGTAAGAGCGTTTTTTTAGTCGTATTTTCCGTGACTGATTGTATATATATATATATATATATATATATATATATATATATATATATATATATATATATATATATATATATATATACATATATACCAGCTGACTCGGCAAACGTTGTTCTGCCATATAAATTATCACTATGTATCTTGCCGCTGTCTAGAACCTCAGGATCGTGCGGTATCGGCTCATTACTACGACGCAACATCAATTTATGAATGAAAAATTAATTGAATAAACGTTTAGCAGTGGCCTGAATTGTGAATCTAAAGCATTCTCGAACCCACTGGAACACACTAAAAATTTAACAAAATCGGTCTAGCCGTTTGGGAGTTCAGTCACATACACAAGGACAGAAAATATATATATAAAGAGATATATATATATATATATATATATATATATATATATATAGAATGGTAGGGCTTTTTTTTAAGCCGAATAAAACTACTAAAATTTGGGTACATTTCAGAGATTTCATGTTTTTTGTGTAAGATCTATTCACTTCGCGCTGATGCTAGTCAGGACCAATATACATCTCACCTAGCCAGAGACTCGAACTGCATTTACCATTAATAAGCGCTGCATATCGAGCAGACTATTTTCATCAGCTGCTAAGGCGTTTTCTTCATAGCTAGGGCACTATAAGTTGTACAAAATGAAAACAACAGAGCTAAATCAAAAATTTCACGTGACAAACCTTTATTTCGTACTCAAAATATCTTTCAACTTAAATAATATATATATATATATATATATATATATATATATATATATATATATATATATATATATATATATATATATATATATTTATGGAGTCTGGATACATTTAATTCCCAAGATTTGCAGGGATTGTATGATATCAGAATATAAACTACTATGTCAGGATTCTTTCTCGGTCTCTCTGGACTTATGAAGTTATAGTTCAGAATACAAATCAACTACCACCAATAAATCGATAGATTCGCTTGGGAAATGACAATGTATCAAGTTCGCAATCAAGAGTATGCGGTAGTAATAATAACTGGCAACAAATGAGTTATGAAACCCACGTTATATATTTCGTTATAATTTAGTTTGCTTAGTTAAAATTCGTTCTTCGCTACAATCATACTCAATGAATATTTCAGATCCTATCAGGTGTCACTTTTGAGTATACTGTAGAAATGAAAATTTCATTCAATGGATAGATTTTTCAATGTTAATTCTATAATTTACAAGATTTAAAACAGCACTCTTTAGAGTAACTAGATATTATCTCAAATATCTATAGACAACATTATATTCTGAATTAACCATCTAATTGATCTAATTATCTACTTCTTTATTTATATATATATATATATATATATATATATATATATATATATATATATATATATAAATGAAAAATAAATGATAAGTAAAAAACACCTGTCTGAAAGACAAACTTTTATTTCGCCTTTTATACAGCATTATCAAGACTGTATTATATATATTATATTATATTTCTTACTATTTATTTTTCATTCAAATATGAACTACCACAGAGTTGATTCATCGTCCATCGAATTTATTATATATATATATATATATATATATATATATATATATATATATATATATATATATATATATATATATATATATATATATATATATATATATATATATATATATATATATATATATATATATATATAAATATATATATATATATATATATATATATATATATATATATATATATATATATATATATATATAGACACAGCGTGTCCATGGATGTGGTGCCCAAGAGGAAAAACTTTTTTATTCTCAATTTTAGGAAAAAATGCCATACTTACTTGATAAAAAGTTTTGCTTGTTCATTTTATATTCAATTTTATACAGAACCCTATGAATTCTTGCACTAAGTTCGGAAATATAATAAAAATCTAGTGAGTGACTTTTGCGCTATTCCTAGGTAATTGTCAATTTCGGTAAATGATTTTCAAATTGTCATTCTTTTCAACTATGCTAACTCTTCAATATAAAATATATCTTGTAAAGTACTATGATACTGGAGCTGTTTCCAACAAGTACACAATTAATGTATATAAAGAAAAGATACCCGAATGAACCAGTTGCTAGGAATGGCTGGAAATGATTAATAAAGAAATGAGATACTCACTAGATTATTATTATCTTCCAATTTATAGGTTTTCAAATGAATCTGAATATAAACTGAAACAGGTTTTGAAAAACTTGAATCTTAATTTATTTTATGGGCTTTTTGAAAAAGCACAACTTTCAAAATCAAGAATAACATTTCTCGCTAAAACTGAAAAAAAATATTTTCCTTTGGGCACCTCATCCGTGAACACGCTATATATATATATATATATATATATATATATATATATATATATATATATATATATATATATATATATATATATATATATATTTATACATATGTGTATGTGTGTGTGTGTGTGTGTGTGGGCGTGAGTGTGTGTGTGTGTGAATGGGCAACTTTGAAGTACCCAAACACTCGAAGGATTTATTAAAGAAGAGAAACGAAATGGCGAAATATCTTTTATTAACTGAGAAGCTGGATCTGTTTAAATCTCGACGAACGCGAGTAGAAACCCAGAAATGGAAGGGACTCGCATAATATCAAGGGAACTCACGTTATAAAAATGGAAAAAATCGACACTCATTGCGTATTCGGAGAGTATACAATCATGGCTTCTATTCATTTTTAAAGTCAAGACAGATTTCAGCAATTTATTCGGTCGAGTTTAACATCATAAAACGTTTTCAGCAAGCTGAAACATAATGTTTATAAAACAAAGTCCGTTTCGCATGGAAGATAATTTTGAAGGATCTTCCACATTGATCCATGGGAGAAATGTTTGTTCTTGAATTTCAGATTGTCACGAGAACAAACAATATATAGAAAATATTTCATAACTCCAAGCAGGTGCATAAAATGAATTTAATATTTAAGGTCTTGTGTACGATTAATTCCTAGACTAGACTACGAAACATAGATGTCCGTTAATATTATCAGTAATATCCATCAAACTTTCGGTGGAAAATGGAAATTCAAAAGAGACCATTACTGTTCATTCAAAATTCCTCAAGATAGTTTTATTAGAAAACCACGTATTTGATTTTAAAAATTAATATAATTGAATCTATAACGCCGCGTTTCACCACGCGGTGGCTTCATCACCATCCTCAGATAGAGGTGAATATAAAAATCTTGGTATCTCAATGTGAACTGATTACGACCAGAAATTGAATCGTGGGCTGATGGGTAAGTGATCCTTCGAGAAAACCTATACAAACTAATTAAATCAATTATTGAATATATTCAGCAGGGTGAAATAATTTAAATAAATTTGTTCTTCCCAAAAGTTCAATTGAAATTCTCTACTCTCCTCACTTTAAAATCGGTATTGAATGATTCTATCTAATAAATCATTTTTATTTTTTACAAAAATGCGCCTTTGTTCCTTGGTTTATTATTCTTTATATATTGGACTAAAGAGCTGTTCGTACGATATGCGATTTCGATATTAGGTTATGGAAAATTTGATGTATTATATATATATACTAAGATTACCAATAAAAGTAAAAATATCAAATTTCTTGTCAACATCTTTGAAAAACCGAAAAAAATATTTTATTTCTAAGCTAAAATTCTCATTTTTGACAATATTTTTTCACCAATTATGAATTACAAGCATATTTTGAATGATTTCTCACATTTTTGCTTTTGATTGTCAATTTAAAGTAGAAATAATAAGGAATATCGCAGGGCAGAGATCACTAGACCATAAAATTGTCTTACAATGGTAATCGCGATTTTGTAACATACTTAATTTATAGTGTTTATATTTTAAAAAACTGGTATACTATTGTAATCCTATACTATAATATTGAGAGTCAATTATCTCAACTTGTTTCATTACAAAATTTCAATAGCAATCATAAAATGAAAATATCTGCTCGGCATATCAGATTCGGGTTGAATATTCCTTGCTCGATTGTTTGTTGAAACGAACTGATTATGTATAGAGGTGGTAAAAACAACACGTGAAACCTTCTTCTTGCTGATTAATCAACAGAATGATATCGTCCGAAGCGTGCTTTCTTCACAGATTCAGGAGGATCCATTATTTGCTTCTCCCAGAGCCAAGCAAAGGAATGTGACCTAGCAAACTGAAAATGTGCAAATTTCATTGTGACTCCAAACCCACCGTACCTTCTATCAAGGCGGCTCTTTACATACTCCTGTTTCAGAGGAAGGCTGAATATTCAAATTTGGTTAAAGCTTCGGTCCCACAAATTCAATTATCACAAGGTACGAGAGCGAAAACGTGAAGGACGATCTGCTGAACTAAGAGTTTCGGTACACAAAAGTTTCCAAAATTTAATTGATCTTAACTCTGCAGCCGACGTGACTATGCAAATTATCGTAGACTCGATCGGGATTTCGGAGAGATGGTGTGATCCTGTCTGGTGTCCATAATGAAATTAGCTTGGTTATCAAAATATCTAGAAACGACATACTATCAAATCTAGCCAATGTTTCAAACTAATGAATAACTACTTTCATTTAATATCGAATATAAAAAAAAGACGAGAAGTATCGTGGGTCACCTGGGAGTTCCTTGCGCTATAAATTACGTATTAAATAGCAGACAAAATAAAAAAAAACAACTTTTGCGAGAAATTGAATGAAAAAATAATACGAATGATTTATATTAGGATGTATATATTAAGTCAAGACTTAATTAGAAACTATTTAAAACATTGACCTTTTTGGGAAAGCAAAGTTTATTCAAATGTTCAATTTTAACTCATTTTCTGATAACTATATTAACATGGAAACATAAAAATCGGCCTAGTCAACAACACCGAGATCTATATTCTCGGTGTTGTTGGCCTAGTGCGACCAAGTTAGTCGAGTATGTTAGGTACGCTGGCTAGTATTTGGGAGGTCTCAGGTTCAAACCCTGGGGCCGTCATGGTCTGCCATGAGTTTTTTTCAGAGGTTTCCTCATGGTAATGTAAGTCACTGCTTGCAAACTCACAAGGCGAATGCTGGGCCAGTATCAATCCTCTGAACCCTACCCACACTTCCTATGTTCCATAAATATCCTGTCTCACCTATCCTTAATGCACTTATACATACAAGTGTATCCTCTGATCTGGCTGAAGGAGTTAATCCCAAACTCATGCTGCCCGCCTTACTGACACATACTTCAGGGAGGAATGAAACACGTGTGTTTCCTTTTTTTTTCCTAGTGCGAGTCGGACTCGCGCGCGATGGGTTCCGTACCATTGACTATGCTCCCCTTGAATATTTATTTTATTTTTATTTTATTATTTATTATTAGAGTAAATATACAATTAAGTATTTTGTGAATATTTCAAGTGCCTACTTGTTACTTTTTATTGATATCGAGCGAAAATATGCAAAAAAATGGCGTTTTTTGTATGGGAATCCCCTTTAATACTTACTTATTTTATTTTGATTTTATTATTAATTATTGAAGTAAAAATAAAACTGAGTATTTTGTGAATATTTCAAGTGCCTACCTGTTGCCATTATTGATATCTAGCAAAAAAAGGGGAAAAAATCGCGTTTGTTATATGAGAGTCCCCCTTAAATATTTATTTTATTTTGTTTTTAGTATTTGTTGTTATAGCGGCAACATATATATACATACATAATTTGTGACAATTTTAACTCTCTAGCTATCGCGGTTCTTGAGATACAGCCTAGTGACAAACTGACAGACAGACAGACAGACAGACGGACAGACGGACAGACGGACAGACGGACAGACGGACAGACGGACAGACGGACAGACGGACAGACGGACAGACAGACAGACGGACAGACGGACGGACGGACGGACAGCGAAGTCCCCTTTGGGTAAAATATAAAATGAGATGAGGAAGAGTTTCACTACTGTTATAAGAAATTTTGCTCAACTCCATGTAACATTTCAATGCAAACAAAGTGAGAACATAAGAATCTAGTTTCGGTGTAAATAATATTTTCAATAGAAAACTATCAAGCAAAGAAGACGCACTTAGTCAAACTTACTTAACTCAATTTCAATTATCAAGTATCCCGGATAAGAGTTTTAGTCTTCATGAATAGTACAAAATCTTACATGGCTAAAATTTTCTGCTCTTCAACAGACTGAATTGGAAATTGCATCCCTAATATCACCATCAAGATATTTACTGAACGTCAAAACGAATTGGATATGCCGATGACGTAACGGGAAGATGTTTGCAGATAATAAACCACAATTTTTCATAGTAACGGCGATTTATTCGGAATGAAAGCAAGCAATTTTCATGTATTTTCAATAATAAGAGTACATGCTGTAGGTTCATTACTGCAATAGTAATTTACGTAATAACGAGTCCCAAGCAAGCCCTGGAAGTCTGCGAGTTCAAAAATAGAGTTTTTGGGCTTATTGCATAAACTATTTTCGTTTTGATCATCAAACCAATGAAGCACTTTTCTCAATAATAAAAATAATAATAATTAGATATATATATATATATATATATATATATATATATATATATATATATATATATATATATATATATATATATATATATATATATATATATATATATATATTCATATATATATATATATATATATATATATATATATATATATATATACACTCAGGTGCAAAAAAAACGCAACAAGTTAATATTTGATAACTCATAGTTTTTTTATTTATAGTTCAATTTTGGAAATTTTTTTAGAAAACTGTAGACTAAATAATAAGCTTTCACTTGCACATTCAGTCTTTTGTTGAGAACTGGCTTATGAGTCATTATACAGGGTTAATGAGAAGTGTTTAATTGAACCCTAATTTTAAAACATCCTGCGGAATAATTTCATGATCAAATTCTCCCAAAATACCAGTGTTTCTCAAGAACCATTCCTTTTCAACATTTTGTTTCTTGGTTCATGTCTTTAAGTGCACTAGTTTATTTTTAAGAGGGAAAAGATCTCCAAACAACAGTTTTCCCAATTTTAAGAAATGTTAAATTTTGACGAGATGGCTTTGCTCATTGTGCCATAATCTCAGTTTGACAGCTCAATTTATGAATCCAGTAATGAGAAAGCAACAATATATCAGTTATAATAATAAGCAATTATTGCAAAATTTGTTTATGCAAATTTATTCAATTCAAATTAGAAATCAAACTTGAAGACAAACCAATTCAACTGTATCCTGAATAACTTGAAGAAACATACTTTTTGCAACAAATTCAGATTAGTATTTTGTATTACCACCTCTAGCTCTTATTACTGCCTGCATACGTCGAATCATACTTTCAATAAGGTGACGAATAGTATCTTGAGTAGTATTTTGCCATTTCTCCTGAATTACTGAACGAAGCTCGTTTACCGTAGCTGGAGCTACTTCGCGATCTCGGACTCGCCTACCAAGCATGTCCCACATGCTTGAGATCCCACATGGGGTTGAGATCAGGCGAATATGCTGTTTATTTTGTTAACACTTACTTCCACGAGGTATTGTGTGACACAAATTGCTGCATGGGGCCAAGTAAAAATTACATTTCATAACGTAAACCGTTGATGACAAGTTCATTTCGTTCTTTGAAATGAACTAGTGCACTTAAAGGCATGAACCAAGAAACAAAATGTTGGAAAGGAATGGTTCTTAAGAAAAACTGGTATTTCTTAAGAATTTGACCACGAAATCACTCCATAGAATGTTTTAAAATTAGGGCTTAAGAACAAACTTCTACTTAACTTCGTATATTGTCCAATAAGCCAACATTTAGCAAAATACTGAATGTGCAAGTTAAAATAGATAATTTTATCTACAGTTTGGTGAAAAAATTTTGAAAATCGAACTAAAAATGAAAAAACTATGGGACCTCATATTTTGCCAAATATCAACTTGTTGCGTTTTGTGCACCTGAGTATATATATATATATATATATATATATATATATATATATATATATATATATATATATATATATAAAGAAGAATAATCTTATATTATAAAAATTTTCAACTTAACCAGTGAACCAAACTTTTGCAAGCTGCACTCTAAGCGAAAACATAGTTCCTAGGCGTATACAATGTAGTGGTCACAACGCAGAAGAGTGATTTCAGAGAGCAGTCATGGGAATAGTCTAATTTTTTGTTAATCCTCGTAGGATGCCAATGTTTACTATAATCAGATATGCAAAGTGAAGCGTGACCGAACGTAAAAACCAACTATTCGAGATCCTGGTTTTTTGCTTCACAGCCAAGTTAAACAACGAGATTCCATGCCGAATTAGCGTATTCAGTTTTTCTCTTTTTACGGACTTCCGAATTATTCCATAGAATTTAATTAAATTTGAATTTGTAAAGCCTTTCCCACCTAAGGTAATTCCTTGCCAGAAAATCTTTTTATTTTAATCGGATCTGATGCCATGGGATTACTCGTTTTTGATATTTTGAAACAAAAACTTGATTCATTTGCCACCACACTGCATCTTCAATGAAAATGTTATCACGAACACACCATTGGAAGAAAATAATAAACACAGTTTGTTGTTGAATAATAGTGAATATGGACCACAATTATTATCAACATAACAAAGGTTTCCATTGACAAATCAATAAAATAAGCATTGGAATTTTAAACAATTTATACAAATAAGTAACATATATTATTTTCAGTTTAAACTCTATACCAGTGGGAGGAGCTATGGAGGTGAAAATAATCATGAAAATCATTCAAAAATATGCAATCCGCACATAAAATGGCTACGGTAGGGGAAAAGAGTTATTCATAATTACTTTCCTTCCACATCTTTTTCGACCGGTGTTATTCTCTTGGGTTTTTATTGGTTCTAGTATGTTAGATAGTTTTGACATACTATATTTAATTCCACTCACAAACGTTTTGACAACATCATGGTCTTCTTCAGTGTATACAATAATTATGTATAGGTTAAAGGAGGAACTTTATTTGTTTTCTATAAAATTATACACGAAAACTACTATCACGTTCATGAGGTAATAGTATTTAAAAATTCTTCACATTTTGTGTTGAATGTGTATAACCAATATGAATTCAAGAAATATCAATTATAATATAGAAATATAAGTGTATATATATATATATATATATATATATATATATATATATATATATATATATATATTTGAAGATAGTTATATGTTGGAAAATTGATGAATAATCAAATCCACCCGCAATGGAGCTAGTTTTATGAGACTCGACGATATGGAATTCCAATTCATCCTTTAAGGGAGAATTCTGGAAAATTCGAAATCCGTGCCACACACGATGAAAACACTTTGTTTATATACCTATATATATATATATATATATATATATATATATATATATATATATATATATATATATATATATATATATATATATATATATATATATATATATATATATTTATTTCAAAAAAAAACTCTCAAATCGGATCCAGGAAGCATAAAACCATTTCCGCATCTCCTTCTTCACTTTCGATACAGTGCAATAGTCTAGATATTATTTTTGGGGAGAATACAACTAAAAATACTGTATACGAAATGGAAACATCCCAATCGAGTTCCTTGACCGGTTATAATATTTTCAAATAAAATGGCGTCGGCACACATCAGTTCCTGAAAATCCTTTTTTTATATAAAGAATTTTCGAGGAATTTACTCACGGAGAATCTGTGGCACGTCAGCTTCCTCTAGTAATTTCTCATGCATGAACTATAAACATATTTCAGTAATTGAAAACCAGTTGTCATAAAATATACAAACAGAATTTCTCATTCATATATCCGAAAAGTGCACGCATATTACGGAAAGGCCTCGTTCTTATATTACAGAATATATTTCGTGATATATCTAAGTATATTAAAATGTTAAAAAGCTACAAATAAATAAGAAAAATTGTGACATAGTACCAGTGGCGTAGATACGGGGGGGATCAAGGGGATCAATCCCCCCATGAGCCTACGAAAATTATAATAGAATTGAATGAAAGTCTTCGTATCTACTTATTTAAGTATACATAAATTTTACTAAGCACTAGCACCTCTTTGGGTATTATGTATGTGCAATTATATAAAAATCATCTAGATAAGTTTTTGTGACTGCTGTGCAACTGACTTCTTCTCTTTCTAAATTGTATGCTATACCTACTATTAAAGAAAACTACTCGGGCTTTGGATAGTGTAGTGTTATATCTGAAGCACGAGCAGTTTTGTTTAATAAAGCAGTATAAAATGAAAAAAGAGAAGAGGTGCGAGGAAATATTGGTTGACTTCTTCTTCCGTAAATAAAATTTTCAATTTCAGCCATTTGAGCCTTTTAAACACGTTTTTTGGTCCTAGTGACCAATTAAATTCCTGTTTACATTCGAGGAGCGTGATTTCTGCTTATTTTCAATCAATATTTAATATTTCGAATATTTTTTAATCTAGAGTAGGTATCAAAATATGAGCTTCTTGGAAATTGGGACTAGCTCTTGGCTTTGATTGTCAATTTAATTTCTCCTTAATATTTTGAAGTTAATAAAAATTGTCAGTAAATATTTCGTGTGATGGTGTTCAATCCATTTCTGGACGTCTACATCATGGATCTTGGAGAAAGATTTACTAATCATGAGAATATATTAGCAGGATTTTCGGTGCTTTCCAAGCATGATTTATACGAAATTAACAAAGCAGCTTCTAAATTCATCAAAACTGACGAGTTTTATCAAAAATTTCTTACTACCACACCTGCTGTTCTCGGGAATTTTTTTCCGAATATATTGGTCAGAAAATGAGCTAAGTTGCCGGTATCGAAAATTGTTGGGTAATGTACATAGTTTACGAGCCCATTGGCCGTTCGTACCCGGCGTTAAACTGTAGGGCCCTCGATTTAAAAAAAAAAAAAAAAAACGTTTGAAGCGAATAAAAACGATTCAAAGGCGCACGATAAAAGAAAGTGAGTTTGTAGTTACCCTTCCGACTATATTTAATTCATCGCAAATTAAAAACTCATGTTTGTCTCATCTTTTGTTATTGAATGGTTTGGCTGCTCTGGCAATTCATCGTGACATTGGAATCACAACTGATGAAATCATAAATGAATTGTCAAAAAAACGCCAAAAACTAGATTTCTACTCTAATTTTCCCAAGAATATTTTCAATAATGTATATTTTGTATATATCCAATTTAATAAAGTTAAATGTTTTACTAACTTTAAATTTATTTTTTCCAATTTTATTAATTTGAATTAATTTTTCAATTTAAATAATTTTTTTCTGCTCATTTTGTACTACATGAAAGATTATTTTTATCAACAAGTGAAAGAAAACTTATGGAATTTCACATTAAGTCATATCCCCTCCCCATCGCAAAAAGCTATCTACGCCACTGCATAGTACAAACTATATTCACAGAAGATGTAAAACACGGATCTTGTTTTTCACTAACGAGTCTGTAATATTCAGTTGTAAAATTCAATACAACTCTATCTACAAAAGAAAAACGTTACGTATGTGTAAACTTCTAGGAAGAATCAGTTTATCGATTGATTAGGTTTTGTTTAACAATTCCGGTTCTTCACAAAAAATTTGTTTTTATGATCTTATAATATGTGTGCAGATATAATTTCTTTATACAATTTCTGCATAAGCTGGGAACATTACAGAATAAATAGCATATAACTAAAATATCTACGCCACAATAAAAAAGTACAGAGTTTTTAATGTATAATCTCGGTTTATTTTTATGACGTTATAAGTTCAGATATAATTTCATAATACAATTTCTGAATAAGATGGAAATATTATCACTAATTAATTAACATATAACTAAAGTAACTACATCATAATAAAAACACACTTTTTTATACATATTCTCGTTTTATTTTTATGATTTTATAATATGAGAATATTACTGAATAGTAAGCAAAATTTCAATGTTGTGAATAAGGCTTGATATCAACTTTTTTATTGAAATAATCCATGAGAATATTTCGAGATATACTAACATTGTTCATACTACATAATACTGAATACAGTACTTTCTAGAGAAAATGAACATGAGCCCAGAGATACCGAAGATACAAAATATTTTCAAATCTTTCCTTATTTCCAACCAATCTAACTTATCAAAAATATACAATTATTCTTATAACTAATGCAGAACATAGGGATGATGATAATCAATATCTAAAGAGGTTCATTGAAATTAAGAAATTTAGTTGCCTAAAAAGTTAAGAAATTGCGAGATAGCGTCTGCTACGAGTATTTTGCAGATTTTCAATCTGCAAATAGCTCGAAAATATCCTTAATGTCATCGCCGTTTGATAAATCCTGTCGACCCTACTCAAAGGAGGAATGCTGGTTATTCTGTATTTCATACATTCGAATTCTCCACACATTGTACTACGCCTACTAAATTTGGCAAATCTGCTTTCCGTAATTGCAATGTTCAATAAGTATGATGATGATATACTGAATTTCAGTTCTAACTTATTAACTTGACAGACGAAATTTCAATCTATTTGTTTATGATCATTTTGTGTTTTCGCGAAAAGCTATTGAAGATATACAAACAAGTAAAAATGATAAGAAAACGTATTTCTGAGTGATCATCCAATTTGAGGAAGATTACATTCAGAAGTAGGCCAATAGGAAATTTTACAACTTGAATGTTCCTATGAATTGGAATAATTACATTTTTTGGACATATGGCGAAACAAAACCAAAGTGAAAAATATGTAGGTACTTTTATTATAATTTAGACATTAAAAAAATGACGCATTTACATCGTTCGAATCTGGAGTTATGGTCTTGATTTCATACAAAAACCCCATAGACGATGCACTTTCAGTATTTCCAGAATTATTTAATTTTCTGAGCAACTTTTCTAATTATCCTTATCCTACAAACCTCTTTCGGACTATTAGCATCTCATTGTTATTCATATGGATATTTTCAAGTAATACCACTATCGAAAATTTATTAGAATCCTTAAAAATACAATAGTTTTTCCATTTTGTGAATTGCACTAGAAATGGCGTAGCAATAGAATCACTTTATGAAATTACCTCAGAAATCTCCATTTATTTGCAGAAGAAAATAACCAGCGTAATGGATCTTTAATGAGTGTTGAAGACAGAGAAGCTGGCATATTTTACAGGGCCGAGCTAAGATTCTCTATACAAGTAAGTACATTGCGTTTGGAACACGTGCATGTATATGGATATTGATATTTTTAGAATGAAACAAAAGTGTTATTGATTTATGCCAAGCTTATGTTAACGTTTGAAATGGTCCCATAAAAAATTCTACATTAACGGGTAAAATACTTTTAGCCAAGCAATATTATTTCTAACGCATTTGTGACTTCACATATCTTAAACTATAAAGTTAAACAAACGAAGTATTACTGATATCAGACATAATCAAATGGGATATGAAAAATCTATTCTAAAATATTTCAATATGAGAGGAATGATTTTTATACATAATATAAATTATTTTGAAGATACTTATCTTGATTGTACGAACTTCGTTTCCAAAACGATAACATACTGAACAGTATCATGTTGGTTAATCCGAGGGTTAATCTCATTCTGAGTAATCAAAGTATATTGTGATCATATTAAAACAATGGTTAATAATGAAAATTCACACATTTATTTAAATAAATAACGCATGACGCACGTTTCGATGGAACTTCACTTTCTTCATATGCTAATGGCAAACTAAAAAAAGGAGTTTGCCATTAGCATCTGAAGAAGGTGAAATTCCAACGAAACAGGCGTCATGCGTTATTTCTTTAAATAAATGTGTAAATTGTTATTATAAACCATTGTTTTAATATGTTTATTAATTTACACGATGTATCGGCCCAATCAATCCAAAATATATTGTGTTCAACTAATTGCAATTTTTTTACTTAAGTACCTATATCATTTGGGTGAAATGAACTTGACGATTGAATTCGATAATATATTACGTTGAGCATGTCAATTATATAGTAAATAAAATTAATCAAACGCTCATTCTGTAAAGCTAGTTATAAGAGTTCGAAAATTCAGATATTTCTTTTTTATTCCCAAACGAAAAGTGAGATTGAACTGTTGGATCTCGCCAGAGTTGCTTACTTGAGTCAAAAAGATTCCTAAGCAGAAAAGGCAAAATTTTCCCAACATTTTTGAAATAAAAATCTCAGAAATCCTCCATTCGAAAAATAGACCAAAAAAGTCATATAAAATAAAACAATCCATTAGAGTGGTCTAATATCACATTTGCTCATTAGCCATTTAGTGTATTTCGAATTAATATTCAAAATTTAGAAAAAATTGAGTATGATTTTAGTTAAACGCTATTTCCAAGAAACATGTAGTTTATGTAAGTCTCAAAATTACATACTCAGAAAAATCATGTATTCACTATCCCAGAATATCAATCAAAATTGTCAAATTAGGTACTATTCAAAATGGTCCATACATATTTCAACGCATGCAGATTATAAAGGTTTCTTCGAGTGTATTTTCCTTTCGTATAAATGAATAAAACGGAACGTATTCCCGGATTCTAGTAAACTTATAGGTTTATTATGAGTCACCTGATTGTTCTTATTTAACAAAATTACTGAAATTACCTTCAATTATTTCACAAAAAAACAAATATTTCAATCTTAACCATAATATATATATATATATATATATATATATATAAATATATATATATATATATATATATATATATATATATATAATATATATATATATATATATATATATATATATATATATATATATATATATATATATATATATATATATATATATATATATATATATATACTTATATATACTTATATCTAATATATATTTAAATTCCATAGTTTTATGATGTTCACGATAAAGGTTATTTCTAGTGTTGAAACACTTCAGTGAAGAAAAACACACAGCTAAGAAATAAATTTGACGTATATGTATTTCCCTTAAAATCCATCCATTGTGAATTGATGCGCTCGTCGATATTTATCCCACTTTATCACAGATGCGAGCAATTTTCGACCCAATGTAAGCCGGTAAAGTCCAATTGAGATACATTCTCATAATAACGATCCGAAGTAAGCCGCACAACACCGATCATTAAAAATTAATTAGATATTTATAGCGTGAGAGAGTGTGTAGACAAAGACTGGTCCAGATCTCAAGTTACAGAGTTTACGAACCTGTTTTCATAGTACATTTGTTCATGTTCGTCACGTCATCTGAACGTGAATTGAAAGAATATTGAACAACCATTACAATTTAGGATGGATCACAGAGTATGAAAACGTGCAAGAGTTGCAGGCAGACAAACAAAACCACCTCACATAGAACTGCAGATATAAAACATATCTATAATACCCTTAGTTTGACACTATTGATTAAAGTTATAGAGAAGATATTAGAAGTTCACATGACGAGTAATAGAAAATTTATATAAAAAAAAATATCTCTTCTGCTATTGGAGTTCAAATTTTTTCCGGTTCTCTTCTGTCTTCTGCACTATTGATTCAATCAACAAGTTTTACAATGTAAGCCATCAGAATTGAGCAAAACAAACTCAACTGGTTTGCACTATAATCTGATATTATGAGTGAGATGAATCGAAGCATGCCATTTGGAGATGCCGTTTATTCAGGACTCAATCTAGAACTTGTTTCAAAAGGCTTATCGATCGTTTACTGCACGAATCTTTCATAGAAGTATTTAATTATTATTGATCAAGATAAGACAAGGCTCACTAGATCAAAAATCTACCTTCAAATAGTCAAAAACTTAGATTTATTCAACTATAAAACAGATTAATTTTAAGTCAAACTGTTTCAAGGTGACAAAAAACGAGACTTCTACTACTCAAATAATTTTGTATCTTTAAAATTTGGTGCTTTCGAAAAATACAAATCAAAATAATATTTTTTTAATGAACTCCATTCTTTAGCGTAACAATCTTGATGCAAATAAAAGAAATGGAGAAAACTCTCATAGGTACTTAGCCTTTCAAAGAACACTATTTCCATACAGAGAACAAAAATCAAATACATTCTAATACTGTAATTACTTTTTTTTTCATTTTATTGATGAAAGAAAGCCATACATATTATCTACACTAATATTATAAAGAGGTAAAGTTTGTAAGTTTGTAAATGTGTTAGTTTAGAATTTAGATGTAGGATATGATCTCCGAAATTGTTCATCTTGTAGTAATGTAATATGCATGTAAATTCACATATTAGTCGAGTTCATTGTACAGGAAGTATTGCGACAGTGATTGCCGGAATTCACAGGTCATTGCAATAGTTCTAGTCCTATAAACCTCGAATTGTTATTGTTCCATATATTCGGCTATATTATATATATTAAACTGATGACTTGGCTGAAACGAACTTATGTTCGACATTGTCGTGGATCTGATAGCGAGTCCTACGAGTCTTTAAAGAGTGATGAGTGATGAA
>JARQZK010005106.1:85000-115000 GCA_030704885.1 Cynegetis impunctata | reverse complement strand
AAACTGAAAAATAAGACAAGAATCAAGAAATACTTGAATCTTCTCGACGCCTGTCACCGCGCATTGAGGCGAAGCGTCAAGAGAAATGACTCCTAGTTCGCCACGCCGTAGTGCGCGGGCTGCCATTGAACCTAATGTAAACTTCTCGGGCGAAGAATCCACAATTTTCTTCGCGACGCTTCCGTTCGCGACGCTTCCGATAAGTGCGCGTATACCTTTAGTGACGGACCTCTGCTGCTCACGCGTTTTCTGCCTTTCATATTGTTTATTGTGTTTTAACGTCATAGTTGTAAACTGCATTCATCAGAAAACATTTCAATGCTATATTGCCTGAATATGTGTCTAATCGTTCTATTTTAGAACGTATCATACTACTTATTACATTGCTTCTCCTACTTCGAAAAATAAAAATTCTCACAAAACAAACGCAGAATCTGTAACGAAACCCCAGTGATATTGTCTTTGAATATTTCATTTCAAATTCTACGCGCGTTTTGTATTAATTTTCATTTCACGAAGAAATAACACTTATATTTTTGTAAGTGTCAATCACATATATACAACAATATCGAATAAGCATTTCAATTTCGACTGGATGAATCGTGGAAAAGAGACTCTCTAAAAAAGATTCTGATTGCTGGCGTGCGTGAATTGAAATTTGTGAGCGTCCATGCCTGAAATTCCAACTGAATTCTTCCTATTGTTTTTCGAATTGAACATTGATGTGGCAGGTCGAAGCGAAACCGACCATTTTGGAGGCCGAATTCAGCGCAATCAATAAACTCACGTCTACATACCTACGTTGGAAAACCCCAATGAATAACTTCTCTAGTTACCTTTTTCCCACTTTTAGATGCTCAATTGACAGTTTCCTCCATTGAGCTGACATCTGAGTTTTTATCGAATGTTTTCTCGTTCATTTTAACGTCGTTGTATCCTTAGATGAAAATTTTTACCAAATCCTGAGTCAATATATATAAGTATATATAAGTATATATAAGTATATATAAGTATATATATATATATATATATATATATATATATATATATATATAAATAATTGAAATATTAATTGCCGAATAATTTAAATAAGTTTAATAATGGTTAATGGGAACTCAGCAAGGGCATCGAAAGTCGAATATTTTTAGCTATACCTACCAATATATTTCAACAGTACATTGCTGTCTTCTTCAGGGTCTAAAAACAAAAAACAAAAACTATGTAACAAAGCACACTTTCAGATTTTAAACCACTTACAACTAGTGATCAGTAAGTAAACTAAGCATACAAAAATTGATGAAGAGTACAAATTATTTGACATTAGGCTGCAACGCCTACAAAAAAACTTAGAAGAATATATTTCACGAGATGAACAGAACAACAAAAGTACAAGTTAAAAACTTATGTCAGAGTAACTGACATTTCTATGGTCTTACACAACGCAATGTTATGTTCTATGACTACTTCATATATATATATATATATATATATATATATATATATATATATATATATATATATATATATATATATATATATATATATAATATATATATATATAGGTATATATATATATATATATATAGGTATATATATATATATATATATATATATATATATATATATATATATATATTTGTGTTCATCTACTTAAAGTTCACTTATCGCACAAATATTTTACATGGAATGTTCCAACTATATAAATAAGAATAGATTTTTTTTACACTGTTGGATTCGATTGTATTTATATGATGAAGCTGTTTTAAAACATTGTATGATAATTGAAGTTATATACTGCCGTTTATATAACCACGAAATATTTTTCAGATTTATTTAATCTATGAAAGTATAACCCAGATGTATTTTGAACATGCTAGGCTTCATGAAATGGAAGGCATTAAAAGCTTATTGCTTAAAAACGGCTTTTTTCCGGTAGCTATTTTGGATTATAATCTTTTTTATGATAAAATGGTAGAATGAATATAAATTATTTGGATATTCCACTACTTTTTAGTGAACAAGAAAAATGAAAATGTTTTCGAACTTAATTGGACAATAAAAGATTAGACACAAAAAAATCGAGTACTTATTTGTGTTTAATAACTCTTTGTAGAAGGGAAGTTTTGGTAAGTGTTAGTCTCCTCTTAGGGGTAGGAAAAAAATTTTAATGTTAAGTTGAATAAAAAAGACATTAACTGAGATATAAGAAAAATGAGAATAATATAATTCATTAAGTAATTGTTTATTAGCAAACACAACATTGTCTAACTTGAACTGAATCTCTGAAATATTGAATGTTCCATACACTATTTTGAGGGAGTTCATTATTACAAATTATTCTCGAGCAAACTTCTGATTAAGGATAGTTGGGAAATAAATCTGATAATGGCAAATTATTTTACAAATAACGAATATGAATGGATAAAGTTGCAAACTTGAAGATAACAGACCAGTTTCAGATGTCCATTAAGTAAGGAAGCACTTAACGAAATCGAATTAACTAATCTATTTTTTCGAATTATTAACAAAGATTATAATTTTCAGCTGCGAAAACATTGAATTTATGATAATAATAAAATAATGAAAAAAGGACTTTAGTGAATTATCCTTACCATTGGGTTTTTTCATTACAGAAGATCGTGATTATTATGTATCTGACTACATATTGACTACTTTGAAAAAATTTTTCTATTACTATTTCAGCGAAAGATTATATGTCACGAATCAACTTAGACTCGACTCAATTTAATCATAGGTACAGATTAAGGCACATAGAAAATATAAACCTAAATACATTAACATCGAAGCATTTCGTCAAGAAGAGGTGGATTAAAATCGTACAATAAAAAATGTCTGGCGAACTCACTTTTTTTATTAATTAAATAACAGGAACAAAATAAAATTCACTGATACGGAATCTAGTTTCCATTCTGCTCCCATATACAAAAAGCTTTCATTAATATTTTTCTATATCCTTGATCCTTTTGTGAATTTGATTAATTAGTACACTGTGAATGAGATAAAAGAGCTAGGGAACTTGAATTTTGGTGTGCCTTCCATGTAGGGCAACAACCGCCGCTTTACGTGATTCGTATTTGTAATCTGACATTTTCCTCCCTAAAGTTGCAAGAAAAATGGCAACAGATGTGAATAAGTATCTCAGGGGATATGGTGGGGCTTGAATCTGCTTATTTCCATTAATGATACATTAAAACTCTGAACAAAAGGCATCAGCTTTCCATTTCATAGGTTATCATTATTCCATGAGAAGTTATACCATATTTCATTTGATTATTTCAACAAAACGTTCTCTGAGACTGAGAGCACCAGACCTGTAATATGTTATAGGCAGAACAACTAGCATGAATATAATCTAAAATTGAATTCCACTTATTAAATAATTCCGAGAGTAGGACAATATAAATATATCATTAATATATTTACGACAATTACAAATTGTCAATTTTAGGTAAAGTTCAAATAACATTCTCGAAAAAATATATACAACAAATCATTTCAAAGGTTCGTTATATTGAAATGAAGTTAAATTCGATTAGGCTTTCCACTTATATCTGCATAATAGTTCAACATAAAAATTAAGGAAAAAGTTGCAAATTTTAAACATTGTAATAAAATATTCTACCGTCAAAATTTTGATAATACTGTATAATATAAATCAAATATAATCTGAAATATGGGACAAAATTTCATTTTTTAGTACCTCAACCGTTATAGGATTTCTAGGTTTTCTACCTGTGAGTTTTAAAAGCTGCTATTCATTTATTCAAAGAAATAGACGATACTTAATGAAGTGATTTTTTCAAATCACCTTCTTGATTTAACAAGAATATTTACCTATTGATAGAGCAATCTTTTTTTAAAATTTAATAGGCAACTACCTAATGGAGTACCTAGTTTTGGCCTTGACCCATGTCACCCATGTCATTAGCCAACCGTTATCACACAAAAAAGGCAAAAACCTCAAACAGTAGAAGGAGAATATAACTATAGTGTGTATGTCCGGATTTTAGTGGTTATAAATGATTAAATATTGTTGGGTAATGTACATAGTTTACAAGCCAATTGGCCGTTCGGAACCGGCGTTAAACTGTAGGTCCCTCGAGTTAAAAAAAAAAAGATTTAACAGGGATACAGAAACGTCAAGGAGGCGATGTTTTTTTTTTCTTCAAACACATACATGACTTAGGCTACGGTAATAGAGGATTTTACATTAGGAAAGTCGGTAAGAATATACCAGTAACCAGTAACATGCCATTACATTCTCAAACCTATAGATTTGACATGAGAATAAAGCACTTCATATACTTCCAAACTATTAATAGCCAAGAGGAAATTTAAGTTGAAAGGTTGATAATACTTTATAATTTTACTCAGATCTGCATGATAAGAAATGCTATACTGTCGCATGTTAGAAGAATATGCTATATATGGGATTTTCTCTGATAACAAATCTGTGTAGAGTTACCGGGCACATCGCATGGCCTGTTTTCAAACGACATATTAACCGCACAAAATCTCTTCGGTTGGAAACTTGTTTGAACCATACAGATGACAGAGGTAGTGGTTGAATATTTTTATAGAATGTTGCTTTCTTACTAGAGCGATAGGTGCTTTGCCATTTACGCCATATTGATTGTTTGTAAGCGGATCTCACGTCTGAAGTCATCCATAAGTAGGGTTGCCATCACCTAAATTGCCGATGCCGGACAAAAATTTTAAAAACCCCGGACATTTCTGTGAATTTTTGTTTTTCCCCGGTAACCCCATTAAAAATTATTTTTTAATAAAATAAAGCATCGTGTATATTTTAATTTTTTAATTTATTTAAACTTTAAACCGCTTGTTTGCCATATAAACAGAACAACAAAAAACAAATGAAATTCTATTATACACAGCTTATATCAGTTTTCTCTTTTCTTTGGTATCATCAAATAAAAAACAACTCATGACGATAATTTTTGGTAGATCCAAAATCAAATAGACTAGATTCTACATTGTAATAGCAAATTATAGGATAGGTCATCTAGTTCGGTTAGATAGGTTAGGTACTCAAAAGTCCAAATTATTTATTAACTATAAAGCAAAAGTAAGTAACAAGTTTTAATGTTAACGCGATCAAGTTCTTTTTACTAATTCAACTTAACTTGGAATTTTTCAGAATTCTCAATTTTTCCCAAAATGTCTTTATTTTTCCTCATGAATTTGTAAGAGTCGGAGCAACTCAACTCTTTAAAATTTGACTTTATTTTGATCAGAGAAGAAAGCGTATGTGTATTTAGCAATTTTCTCCCCTTCTCCCATTGCTGCGACCCTAGCGAAAAAACTCACTCTACATTAGCATTGTGAGCTGGTATACAAAAATATTATTTTGCAATTTTGAGTTTAGAATATAGATGTTTCGAAAAAATTCGGCAACAACTGGTTTGCATATAATAGCTCATCTCCGTCACTGACACTCAAGCTTCACACTCCCGGACACAAAATTTGTCCGGGTTTTACCCGGACATATTTTGAAAGCCCCGTCCGGACGACCCCCGGACGCCCCCTAAACTAGGACAAATCCCGGGAAACCCAGACGGATGGCAACCCTATCCATAAGGCATGATCAACTTGCATCTTAGTAGCAGATTTTGCCAACTTGTCCACTTCCTCATTGCCTGTTATACCCACATCACATGAAGTAGACACAAATTTATAGAGCAATCTTAATTCATATGAAAGTAAAAAATTCCTTGACTAACTTAATTTTGATAAAAGTCTCAAAACAAACAATTTATTCAAATGAAATTCTGAAAACTAATTTGTCATTGATTGATTGCAAGGCTGATTATAATTTATGAGTTATTAAAACAAAATATAGCTAACAACAAGTGTATACCATGGAAGTAAGTATGGAACCTTTTGGACATTGTACAGATTTCCCAGTAAATTTAGACATACATTTTGTCACGATGCTCTATATATCACGGACACTATCGTCGGTATCATTGATCTTAATAAATAGGTATATTATATTACTATCCATGATGAAGAGCAGAAGTGTTTTTTTTATTTATCGATATTTACCGTCAAGTTATTAGAGTGTGAAACAATTCAATAAATTGTAATTCTATGTTCGATTTCAAAATAATTTATAACATACCTGCAGGTAATTAATCATCTATTCAATAATGAAATTTTATTAACAAAATAAAGCCTGTTTTTATCAAAAACAACATAATCAGCACTATTATGAAAAAATCCAATATTTTTCTATTATCTACATATTTGCATGGAGTGGATCGGAGTGCATATCAAAAATTTATTCACGAATTCACTGTTAAAATAATTCGGCAACAAATTGTCTAATTCAGATATTAGATGACAAAAACATTTGAAATATCCACAGAAAAGCTCAAAAATTGATATGTCATGATTGCTAATAAATTTTACTTTTGAGAGAATTGTGGAAAATGTTTGTAGCTACATAAAAAACAGAGAATATATTTTTTTTATAGTTTATACTATTATCTATATAATTGTATTCATACCTATAGTATATACGAAAGCTCCAGAAAAGGTTCCGAGTGATATAATTTGTCACCGAAATTCTCGATTCTCTTTCGCTTATACCTACATCATCCTTTCTTGAACTACAAATCTTTATATACTAGTCCTCCTCGTCAATCTATCGGCTTAGGTCCTCACATCTTATTGTTCAGTGCACGAATGACAATCATTACTTTCAGAGTAGCGCCAACTTGTTTTTTATACCTTCCTTGTTCATGTTATCTAAGAACCCTCTGAATCCAGGATGTTAACCTTTATATCCCGCATTCTCATTCATTTTAATGTGCCGCTTTTCTAAGCATTTCATTCTGAAAGCCTAAAAATAATACAGCTAAAAATCGGAAGTTATGTTTTTCCAAAAAACAAATTATTATTTACGGTAATTTGATTTTGTTAAGGATTTGTATAGCATAATTAAAAACAATACATTTTCCAAATATAAATAGTAAATATTAGAAAAACACTTAAAGCAAATGTAGCTCCTGTATCGCATTTGGTTTACGGAGACAAATCAGTCGTGAAAGTGTGAAATTAATACAATGATTTAAAACGTTATTATTTTCCGTAATATTTTCTTGAAATATCTATTCTAGAGATTTTTTAAAACAATTTCACCTATCTTTATATATCTAAGGATGAGGAAAATGCATGTAGTTGTTTTCAATTTGTTTGCACCCCTGGAGAGATTTAACTCACATCAAAGAAAAAGATTTTCTATATTTACTTCTAAACACAATCTGAAGATGCTAGTCATGTGAACGAAATTGTAATAGGAATATATATTTTCAAACTAATTTGTTATAATAAACACAGTTGAATCAAGTTTTGTTTGTGTTCATTAGACTAAAGTATCCTTAGTAAAGACGCCAATTGGATCTCTTCACTATCTTTTACACAAAATCATCGCAGAGTGCAGTTTAATCAAGCAGAAAACGTTGCAGAAGGTTAGACGAGATTTTTGGACATCAATTCTAGTATTGTATGGAACTAAGTGGTCGATATTTTGAGCAATACATTATTTGAATTGAATCGTTTTCTCAAAACCAATTTTGTTTTCTTTCAAAGCAATCTCAGCAGGTGTCTCTAATAATAATCGTCCAAAATTGAAAATATTGCACGGGTGAATAGATAATGAAAATAATGTATTACTCGACCCTGAATTTTTTGAAGGAGTGCCTCTAGACGCTAGGGGAAGAGGCATAACTTTAAAACTACGATAAATATTTGTCTCCCTTCAATAGAAAATTGACCTGTTCAAACTTGTTCTAAACTTGGACGAAATCGGAGATTTCAGGGGATTTAGATTTTAGTGGGACACCCGGTATATATACTTATATATATATATATATATATATATATATATATATATATATATATATATATATATATATATATATATATATATATATATATATATATATATAAATATGTCTGTGTGTGTATATCTAATTTACTATTTTGAATACTTTGAAAATATATATTGTTCCAATTGCGTGGTTAAAGTAATGAAAGTAACGTCCATTATATATTTCGTTCAGCCAGTTCGTCTGGTAGTGTCAATTTTCAATTTCTCCATAATAATAGAACTGCCCAAATTCTGAATAAAACGACCTTAAACCATTAACTGAGAAACAGAATATTTTTGTTACTTTTAATGTATCTAGTTCGGTACTTACTGTAGACCAATTTTTATGTTGAAATTTCAAGCGTTTTTTAAGATTTGAGAATTGCGCCTTTCTAGAAAGTCCAAATTCAGTTAAAAGGCTGAAAATTTGTACCTGAATTAGGTTGATGTTAGGAAATTTTGGAAGTTAGGAAGTCTCACTGCCGTAGATGTTTAATGCGTTTTTGCAGATATTCAAGCTTTGTGCTCTCTTCAGCACCTCCAAATTGAATTAGTAGGTTAAGAATTTGTGACAAAAAGTCAAAAATGAGAGGAAAATACGACCTTTCCAATTTTATATAGTTTTTCGTAATTAACATTAGAACTGTCCAATCATTTTTCAATTTTGGTTTCAAAAAACCTTGCATAATTTAGAATAATCAATTCCTGAATCCTCATTTTATTCAAATGTACACTAACTTCAATAACTTTAAAGAATCTTTTCTGTTCAGCCATAGCTGTATGAGTTCAGTATAGGAGAGAGACTCTTCGAAAATATTTACTTTGCTGCAAGTTTATAAGCACATCATTTACATAAATTAAAGAGTAAAGAGTTCCGGAGAACAAAAACAACTTCATCAAAATCTAGCGGCTGCCTAATTCCAAAACGAGGAAATAATGATTTTGGGAAGAAGGTGTTTTTACTGCTTCCATGCAACTTTTATGGCAAACTAGCGATTCATTTACACTGTTAATATTGTTCATCACTAAGTTTCAAATGTTCGCATTGATTCGAAATCTAGAGATATATTATTGGGAGAAACTATATTCAATCAGGTACGATAACAATAACGTTATTGACGGTCATGTTAGGAAGAATGTCACGTTTCATTTTCTTCGATTCTAATCATTTTCTTTTTATAGCGTTTACATTTCAAAATTTTAGTATTCTCGAAAATATTGGGAAATTAAATTTACTTTAGTTTCTATCATAAAAATATATTATAATTATGAGTAATGTCAGTAAACCTGTTGAGACATCTTAAACGCATAAAATAAACTGACTGAAAGTGTAAAATATTACAGAAAATACATGTCTACTTAGTAGAAATATCGACGACTTGATGGTTTGTATTTATGCAGAGGTTTGCGATACTAGAGTTTTTTTTCGATTTGAAATCCTAAATAGATCAAAAAACATACTTTAGTACATATAGCAACGTATTGCATAAATACAAATTATCATAATATCGCAACAAGAATTAATATTGTTGGTTGTCCAAATAAGTTGATTACATCAATAACTTTGTAATTTTCATTTAATTAATAGAAAAATGCTAACGGGCAAGTTCCGGAAAACAAATTTTATTATAATCTCTTTCCTCTAAAGGTATCATTGTCATAATCACGACTTATCAAGCGAATACTTTATAAACCTGGAGGTGAATCAAGGTGGGTTATATGGCTTCGGGAGTATATAATATTTCTTGAGAATCATTCAGATTAGCTTTGGTTAAGTACCATCATCGTCATGATATCCCTGCATGGGTTACACTTCCTCAATAGGCGCCTGGAGCCCCCATGGTTCTGATTGTTTCATCTCTCATATTATTAGGCATATATTAGACTGAAATATCTTCAAACCCATTGTTCAGACAGCAGTGAATACCGTACAATGAAACTAGTGGAACGTTATCTATAAATCTTCCTGAAGGGGATAGTTTATGTTACAATGACCACGGCTTCTATTATCCTTAAATTGCATTTGCTATGTCGAATTTATGTGGAGATATGTAAGATTTGATTTAATGAGAATTGGGCATAGCAACTATTTATTTCAAAATAATAAGTCTAGTTATCAGAGAATTATCATCAGGGTAGATGTGCCTATACAAAATACCTAGATAGGTATCACAGTAAGCTACACATATGGAGGAAGATTTATTCGTAAATGAAAACAGAATATTGAAAGCTTCGAAGTATTTTGATAATATTTATTATCCTATTATCGTAATATATTAAATTTAACAGTATATTGCCATTATATAGTAACAATTAAACACAAAAATTATTTCATGAATCTCTAGTCGTATTGAATTCGTTTTATACTTTCTAAACTACATTTTTTCTTGTCCAACATATAGGTATATATATATATATATATATATATATATATATATATATATATATATATATATATATATATATATATATATATATATATATATATATATATATATATATATATATATATATATATATATACACATATAGATATATATATATATATATATATATATATATATATCAGGCGCGGATCCAGAGGAGGGGGCATCCAAATGGCCCGGGCCCCACCTAATTGTTTTGATTGGGAGCTACTTGATTCACCATTGCCCAAAATACCAGTAGGTACCTTTTGCCTTTTGAATATATAAAGTTCCCTCCCTAAAAGTCGAGCCTGGATGAGCGCCTGGTTATTTTATAGTTATATTATTTCTTCTATGGTTTTATTGATTTCGAATAGGTGCCTTTACCAACAGTTACAAACTTAATATTTCTCAACCTTTTTTTACGTATTAAAATTAATAGAAATATTTTATTGTGAAATAAGTGTAACATTACAAAAACCTTCAGTATTATTAGATATAGAAATACCTTTATCGTCCATTATATCAGGTTACTTTAGTTAGAAAAATATAGCTCTTGTAATTTTGTTATTCAGTACTGCCGGGTAGTGTATTTCGAACTTGACTGTCATACATTTTATTAACATTTCAATGGAAAACAGGAGGGATAATTGGTTCATTTAATTTATCATTCCTATGATTCACTTACAATTTTCTTTGCTATATGGTCAGAAATAGTAAAATTTTTAAAAAATATTGGAATCATTGATTTTCATCACTACTTATTGTTCAAAATTAATACAAATAGTTTCTATTCTCATTTGACCCATACATTAACAATAACGATTGGTGATAATTAAAAAAATTATTTTGTTTCAAATATTAAGCAGAAGTATATTGAATCCATTGATATTGTTTCAACATCACATGAAAGAAATAGGTAATTTTCTTTTCCGTTTCTCAAACTACTGAATTTTTTATTATTCGAATATATTCTAGTGTTGTACGTGTTGAATATTTTCCGATTGGAGACCATACACCGCAGTGCCGTCTATGAAATAAAATCCCACAATTAATTTAATTCAGTTTTGCGGTCCCAGATACTTATAAACAAATGATACATAGAGGGATTACGACAAGTACAACCATTAATTATTGTATGGTAGGAATAATACCAAACGCAAAATATATTATGGATATATTTGCAATCTGTCTTGTTATATTAATTAGCAAATCGATCTGAGGCTTTAGTATTGATGCTGCATTTTCAGGATGAAGAATAGTTTTCATCGAAATTATTAGGACAATTTGAAATTCTATATCCAATAAAAAATTATTTACCAATGAAAAGTTTCAATAATAAATTTCCAGTTCAAATCACAACGGTTAAAAATATAAATATGTCGAATAGAAATCGGATCAAGAAATATTTTCAGTGATCTCGATTTTATTAGACATCATCGGTGAAGTTTCATCAATATTAATTTAATCAGTGAAACACGCAGACGAAACTTCTGCAGTGTAAAAATTACAGGTCAGCACGAGAGGAAGGAGGTATTATTAAATTCATGGCTTCAAATAAAGAAATTTAAATGAAATACAATAGTGATTTCAAACATAATTGTCTCTAGGGCGTTATGCAAATAGAACGATAATAAACTGAGAATAATAGCTCCTATTTTTAAACGAGAGGGTTGTAATTCCTCTATAAACAAATGAAAATATTATGAATGATTACTTGACATCGTATTTAGACAAGCTGAATGACAAGGTTTCGTGAGGTTGAGTACTGAGATTAGCAGAACGAACGATTGACAGCTGTGACTCCTTTCTCTTTCTTCCTTTTTCTTTCTCTGTCTTTTCGAATGTTATGAAAATATCGCTGTTCTGGTCGTCCTCATAAGAGTCATAAGGATATTTTAGTGCAAGCACTAACTGTGGGCCTCACCAAAGAATCATACTATGATATATTGTTACACATACGTAAAATTGATTCTACAAAATGTCACATATAAAATTATACGAATACCTAATCCATACTTTAACTTTTTATATCGAGCCATTATGTAAATCTTCATAGCTATTCGGAAAGTAATGTTTATTGAATCATTAGGCATGGTGCCTAAATGGCCTTGACTTGAGTCGTCAGTTAAAAATTCAACCGACACTGAAATTAGAGCAAAAACATAAAAAATAAACGGGAAAACAATTCGTCCAGGGCTCGTCACGTCGATTCGATCTTCATACAATTATATCAAGAGTCACGAGGGACGAAGATTTTAGACATGAGGAAATAAAACATAGAAGAAACATCGTTGCTCATATTTTCAAGTCTTAAGAATTGACAAAATCCAACAAGGCTTCGTGAACATTCGTGTTTTCAAGCGAAGTGTTTTGAGCAAACTATTGTTGTAAGGTTGATGAAATTGCAAGACTTTATTAAGAATCGACTATAGGGTTTTTCTATGAATGCGATAATTGCTGCACACAAAACAACAAAGGATGGAGTGTTCTTATTTCGCCACAGTCGCAGTGTCGCACAACGGAGATTCACTTATACCTTTTATTCAAATAAGTCGTGCATAAAGCGTGACCAATCCTCAATCGAGAAATGATACAAATTAATTTTTTTTCGGTTTTCCGAATGCCTTAACCTAGGATTCTACATTTGTGGTTGTATTACTTCTCATGAAAAACATTTAATTATATTATCCTTCAATCATATCGAAATGGAAAAGACGATTCAAACAAACTCACTTATATCAACAAGGAAAGGACGTTATAAGAAGTGTGGAAGGAAAAAATAAATTGCATGGAATTTGATTGATTGTCTACCGATACATCATTTTCTGACTCGTTTGTAGAAAGTTTCTAAGCACGAAAGTGTTATTGAGTATACTAAATGAACAAGTTCATGAAAAATTGACTTTGAAACCAATATTTGATGATGATTAATAATTTTATCTTTCTTCTCCAAAATAACCCTGTTTCTTGAAATTATTTATATTTTATGAAAGTTAATTGAAAAAGTATTTAAAGTTCAGGATATATGTCTACACTACGAATAACAAACATCATCAAAAATGAAAACACATCGCTTATATTTTACATTTACCTGATATACTGTTATTTTAGTGTTTTTGTTACTTCTACTCTCCTATTTATTTTTTCAATGTTGAGTTCCTGAGGTTAAGTAGGAATAGCCCAAGCTAGACTTCCCCCTGAAGAAATTATTGTTGGACGAATTGAACATTCGATAAAGAATTATTATTACACATTACCAGTTGCTCTAAAAGTATTGCAAAATTAATAATGCGAATAGCGTGTGTAATTATACCCAATTTAATTCATTTTCGATGTGTCAAGAAGGTTATAATATAGGTTAGATATTTTCTCATAGATTCTCAGTAATAATATTCCATCATTCATATCAACTATATTTGAAATGAACAAACATTACACAGTACATTGATTTTCCACAAAAAAATTAATTTACGACGTGAACTATACACATATACAATATGGACTGTCATATCTAGTTGCTGAACGTAGAAATATCGACAAAAGATTTATGGTTGATTTTTTTCCGGTAATAACTGAAATGGTACGATATTAGCGTGTCTGAACTCAAGAAAATCAGTAGAATTAACCTGATGGAAGAACGTTTCATCATATAATAGTATATTATTATTTATTTGTTCTACTTTTGTTTTACTTAATATATCCGTAATTATTGGTATAAAGTGCCCGACAATCAAATTTTTTTCTACAAAACTCTTCAGATGATCACATCTTTGAATATCATCGTCCTGTCAGGAAATGTCACCCTTAACATAATTTTCTTGTCAAAATGAATTTATTATCAATCACAATGCAAGCAAACTCATGGTCATCTATTACCTTTACAATATAATAATTTTAACTAATAAAGATTTTCCAATTAGGGTGACAGACAACCAATTAAATTATTCCAAACAAAAATGCTTATTGCACAGAAATTACAAAATGAAAGTACGTTCACTATTATTTTGAGATAAATTTTGAAACAAATTTTTGGTTTCTTAGTAGTCCAAATAAATCATTGCTTGTACACCCAAAGGTATAGGAACTGCATAAGAAAGTATATAAATGTGAAAGGAATTCAAATGAATTATAGAAAGTAAGCATATTATAGAAAAAATGGTTAGAAAGTACATATACTGACAACATTCATAAAAATGTATGGCTGCACGATTAAATATAATTATTATATTGTAAACAAAACTTCACGGTTTTCGATTTTCACTATATTTTGTTAACATGACAATTGTTTCGCCAAACACATTGCTTCTTCAGGTGTATGTTACTTTTACAACAAGAATATTTAAAGATGAAGGAATGGAATATACCGGGTGTCCACGGAAGGTGGCTCGCCCCTATAACTTTTTTGTTTTCGGAGATAATGAAATGAAATTTACAGGATCTGTTTAGTGCATAAAAATGCGTTTTTTGACAAGTATC
The DNA here is from genome assembly GCA_030704885.1 of Cynegetis impunctata. Classification (NCBI taxonomy): domain Eukaryota; kingdom Metazoa; phylum Arthropoda; class Insecta; order Coleoptera; family Coccinellidae; genus Cynegetis; species Cynegetis impunctata. Next base: position 100,201 of record JARQZK010005106.1, on the reverse strand, counting down.
TCAACTTCATGCAACTTCCGGTTTCACCGGAAGTGACGTAAACTTTAGATTTTTAGGGATTTGGGACACCTGGTATATTTTCAGATTGTTTTGTCTCCATATGACATTAAGAATACAACCATGTATCATTTGCTACTTTTTGTAACCTTTGTTCAATTTTTTTTTCGAAATAAGTTTTCATTGTAGAGGGCTATTATAGATGCGTTCAAATAATTAATTTCGGTCCTAAAATGGCCCGGTACCGTCCAGGGACGTAGATTTGTGGGCGTGGCTCTGAACTTATTTTGTTTCAGTTGTGTTGGTCACAGGCTACTCGATGATTTCAAATGTTATTTTAATCTCAATAAGATTCTTCATTTAAAGAAAGTTCTAAGGTAATGGGATTTCAGGTTTTTATCGCAAGTTTTCTTTCAACCTAATACCTAGAGTGCGGTATCAAATTAATCGTAATAAAATTATCTTTTTTTTTAACCCGACGAGCCACCATGTTGCCATTTGAAAAAAAATAGTAATAAAAGTTTTAAAATTAAATTTTGCATAGCTGGAACATCTTGATCGAAAACAGTGAAGTTGTATTTTAACATACATTTTAGGACCGAAATTAGTTATTTGAACGCATCCATAGCCCACTAGAATGAAAATTTATTTTGAAATAAAAAAAAGGTTACAAAAAGTAACAAATGATACATGGTTGTATTCTGAATGTCATATGGAGACATAAAAACTGAAAATATACCCGTTGTCCTATTTAAAAATCGAAAAGTTTATGTCACTTCCGGTAAAACCGGAAGCTGCATGAAGTTGAACTTGTCAGAAAACGCAGTTTTATGCATCAAACAGATCCTCTGAATTTTATTTCATTATCTCTGAAAACAAAAAAGTTATAGGAGCGAGCCACCTTCCGTGGACACCCGGTATAATGGGAATGGGGAAAACCCTAAACGTAATCTCATAGCAGGTAGATAAATACAAACTGTTTTTGGCATGGAAAAAACAAAAAAGGTACAAATATTCAATAATACATTTAGAAAAGATTTAACATCGGTGAATTATTCACATCTAATTGTTCATTTAACAAATTTCTGGATTGTTTCATACTATTGATTTCAAGAGCTTCTAGTAAATTGAGTTCATAGCTTTTCTTTTCTTATTCCTGAATTCTGCGCAATTTCCCTGGTAGATGACGTAGGATTTTAATCTACGAAAGCCAAAATATCTATTTCTGTATCTTGATTAATAATTAATTTATCTTCATTATCTGGATCATCCATTTTCCTAAGTTGAATCTCAACTTTTGAAAACTGACGTCGGTTTGGACGATTTCTTTCGGGAAAACGTTCGGCATACAGAAATGCTGCCTGAGTTGCATTTTTCCTGCATTCTCCGTATATTAACAACATGTCAACTTTCTCATTCTGTGTATAACGAAAGAGATTTTCCATTTTAAATATTAAATCTAATGGTTAACTACTGAAACTATTGAGAGAAGTTCTGAATACCTTCACAATCAATGTTCAATGAATAAATTGAATTTGTTTGACAGCTTCAGAATAAATGGGCATCATGGTTTCCTTTGATTGTTGTTTAATTCTATTATACTCGTATTACCTATTGCATATCATGAACAACATTCAATTGAAATAAATAAGTAATTATTAAGACAGCAAAATCTAATAAAATTGAGCAAAATTAAGAAATTTGAAGGAGCTTTTTGATATACCGGGTGGCCCATGTATGTTTCTATTTAAAAAACTGAGTTTTGGCTCGAAAAAGAATTTGATCGTTAAAAAACTTCATGAAAATGATTTTTTTTTTAATTATTACTTTGGGCGATATTTTAAATCAATTATCTATGATTTAGACGACGTCGCAGCCATCTATGATAAAAAAAATGAAATGAAAAACAAAATTGAAACATCAGCTAAAATGTATGTATTTGAAGCCTCAGAATTGAAATATGTGAAAATATATAGGGTATTCCATTTGAATTTTTAATTTTTATATCGTTTTCTGTGAAACCGGAAGTCAGCCATATTGATTTCGTATGTAGAAAAATTCGAAATTATGTCTGAGATAAACCACCCAAATTTCAATAAAATCGAAGAATCCATTAAAAAGTTATAGGGGTGGCCCATCACTCATTTACACCCGGTATATAAGCAGGAATTCTTCGTGTTATCGAGACACGTACTGTGGTTATAAAATTAAGTGAAACTAGGACATTATATTTCAAATTCACTATTAAAAATATGATTATGTTCCAGGAGAGGCATATTATAATGGAGTTTCATCAAGTATCGGGCCAATCAATTAGAGATCTAGTTATTCATGACATAAGTTCAGAATCTCATCCAATAATTGTAGCATCCAAAACAATCAGTTCTATCAAAAAGTTATATATACTTTGAGCTATTTATGAATATGACGTCAGTCTGTTTCCATTCATAACACACTTGTGTTGATTGTGACAGAGCAGAAAAATATCACAGCAATTTTTCTTTCACAATAAAATATGATATCTGATTCAATCTACCGCCGACTGAGCGGTAAAGATGTTTACCATCGATTCTAGGGATGTAGGAGAAATTGCTTTCCTCTACTGAACTCTTTACTTACTCTCCGTTTTATTATCACATTTGGTATACCGTCTGAGGATTTAGCGTGTTTGGTCGCAGACAGACTGATTTACTGGCACAAATAAAAGGAATCTCTATATTACACACATCCTGGACCGATGAGTACACACCCCGATATGTGCTTTTATTAGTCAACTTCGCAAAAGGAAGTAATGGATGTGTTAATCAACTAAGATAGATGACGAAGTTGACGCCTACCGTAGTAAATTAAATTTGTGACTGAAAACATATTATGCTCAAATCAAATCAATATAATTAATCAATGATACAAGTAAGCTTTTACCAGATTTCCTTTTTTTGTATGTGTATCAATAAAATAAATTGGATTTTCCTTGAAATAATTTATAGTTGACATCTATCCAGTTGAGTTTTTCTGGAACGTTAATGTTTTGAATAACCTTTATCCCAATTACGTTAGCAATATATATTCGAAAGAGCCATTCAAGAAAACTACAAAAATTTTAAAAAACCTTTATGATTACCAAGAGTTAACTAGTTGAAACGGGGGGAATAAGATTCGTAGAACAATTAGGTAATATATAAATATATATATATATATATATATCTATATATATATATATATATATATATATATATATATATATATAAATATATATATATATATATATACATATATATATATATATATGAACTAAAACAGAACTTAAATTTAATACGTTTATTATCACAAAAATACTTCCAATTTGATAACAAAATGTTTGAACAATCTAGTGGGCCGGCTATTAAGTCCGCTTATTGCAGACATTTTCATGTCAGATATAGAGAACATAATAATCAATTCCACTAAAGCATCGCATATAAGTTTTTGGCATAGATACGTTGATGATGTAATTGCTTTTTTTAAGGTTATCCTTATTGATACGCAATTTTCAGAAAACATTAAATAACTTCTAAACGGCTGAAGCGATTTGCAGAAACTTAATGGATTTATTTATAAATCTTAACAAAGGACAAAATCAAATATATAGGGTGCTCTTTAAAGAAAGTATCTTTAAATTTGCTCCGCAGAAATGGTACACCCTGTAAAGGTCAAAATAAATATAAAAACTGCACTATGACCTTCTATTTGCAGTACCGTTTAGTTCGTTTCGATATCGTCAACAGTGAAGGTGCGATCAAGCTTTCCCATATCAATGACTCACCCTGTGTGTATATATATATATATATATATATATATATATATATATATATATATGTATGTACAGGGTATTCAAAAAAGACGCGCCAATATTTGAAGGGGTGATTCCTCAGATCATTTTATGAAAAAAGGTTTCCATAAATGTAGGTTCGGAAATGCATTGTTTCCAAGATACATGGTGTTAAAGTTTATTTTTTTCAAATAATGTTTTCTTAAATTAATTCTTATAAATGAATTCAATATCTTCTCACGAATTTGTTTGAAATTCGGCAGCGTTTTTTCTAGTGATAAGGGCTGATTTGGCCCTAACTAGATAAAAGTTGATATAAACAGTTATGCGTTATAGGGGAGGCAATTTTATAAAATTTATTGAGAAAAATTTACGCCACTGACTTTAATTTAATTTCGAAAATTCCCTGAGATAAAGCGATTAAAACTACAACTTTTTCGTCTCTTGGATTCTTCTCATATCTTGCTTCATTTTTTAGATAAAAAATAAAAACTATTTTATTGCATGTCCAGTAATCATACAAATTATTTTTCAACATTCCAATAATATTTGCGAACAATTCGACTAAAAATAACTTAATATTTTTTATCACACAAAACATTTACTAAAACTGTTGAAAGTTACTACCTCCAGCTCGGATTCAGGAAACCAATCTTCTCCTCATGGACTGGCGAACTCTGTCAAAAATACCAGGGTCGTTTCTAATTGAGTTGCACCCAGCAATGATTCTTTTTCTTAGGTCTTCCACATTTTCCACAGAAGTAACGTAAACCAAGCACTTTAGGTGGCCCCACAGGAAAAAATCCAGAGGGTTTAAATCCGGGGATCGTGCACCTCGGCCAATCCAGCAATTTCCGTATGTTAGTGTCAAAAACTCACGAGCAACCTGACTAAAATGCGCTGGTGCGCCATAGTGCATAAATCACATTGTATTTCTTATTGCCAGTGGTACGTCCTCTAGAAATCTAGGAAGCGTGTATTTCAGAAAGTTGCGATACACATCTCCGGTAAGTCTTCGTGGTAGAAACACCGATCCAATCAGTCGCCCACAATTCCAATCCAAACATTCAACGATGTGATCGTTGATCGTCAATATTTGAAGTGATCTTCAAATATTGCATGTGAGTTTTCATCACATCATAAATGGTTAATATGAAAATATCTTCTGGCTTTTCCTGAAAAACTCCTTCATCGGTAAACAGTATCAGCATCAGTAGTGTGGGATTCCAGCCATTTTGCGCAAAAGCCATTGACAAAACGCATTACGTGGAGGAAAATCCGCAGGAAGAAGTGCTTGAACGGGTTGGATATGGTATGGATATAGTGTCCTTGAGAATTTGCCAAACAGTACCATTATTTACATTCAAAAAGTAGGCAATTTTTCGAGTAGAAGTACCTGGATCTTCTTCAATCAGTTCAGCACATCCTCTTTCAGTTCTACCGTTCTTGCTGTTCTTGGACTTCCTGCTCCTCCACTTCGTTTTAATGTGCCCGTTTCATGAAGGCGTCGATGGATGCGTTCGAAAATTTTTCTATCAGGGACAATACGATTAGGAAACCTTTCAGTATACAACCGCCTAGCTTCTAATACATTGCCATCAGTAAGTCCATACATAAAGTGCATGTTGGTCATCTCGGTATTCGTATAGCGATTCATGTTACGGAACTTCAACAAATTGGATAGATAGATAGACATAGACAGATAGATACAAAATGATTGACATTCGAATAACACCTGAAGTCATTGTTGAAAGTGGTTAGTTTCAACAGTTTTTGTAAATTTTTTGTATAACTGGACATGCAATAAAATAGTTTTTATTTTTTATATAGTAAACGAAGAAAGATATGAGAAAAATCCAAGAGATGACAAAGTTGTAGTTTTAGTCGCTCTATTTCAGGGAATTATCGAAATCAAATTAAAGTTAGTGGCGCACATTTTTCTCAATGAATTTTATAAAAATGCCTCCTCCATAACGCCACTGTTTATATTAATCTTTATCTAGTTAGGGACAAATCAGCCCCTTATCATTAGAAACAACGCTGCCAAATTTCAAACAAATCCGTGAGAAGATATTTGAATTAATTTAAGAAAACACTTAAAAAAAAACTTCAACCCCTTGTATCTAGGAAACAATGCATTTCCGGACCTACATTTAAGGGAACTTTTTTCATAAAATGATCTAAGGAATCACCCCCTTAAATATTGCCATGTCTTTTTTGAACACCATGTATATATTATGTACTCATATAAATATATATAAATATATATATATATATATATATATATATATATATATATATATATATATATATATATATATATATATATATAAGTATATATATATATATAAATATATGTACATAGATATATGTACATTTCTCAATATCACATTGAAAATAAGAAGAAACAACAAACGACAGGATGAAACCATTATTCCTGTAGATAGATTTTCATTTTCCTTGTTTTATATAATTATTTAATTGTCGAACTAAGTCAAAACTAATTTGGGAACGTGCTTCTCGTTAACTTCCTGACTAAATTGTTTGATAAATATAGAATTAATCCACATTGTATGGAATGACTGATTTGTTCTTGTCACATAAATGACAGCAATTTATTATAGGCACTGAAAACGTTCTTACCCTATAATATAATATGCAAAGCTGCCAGTCAACTTGATAATTCGATAATTCTGAGTTTTCCGTGTTTCATATTTACATATTCAACCTCGGGTGAGGCGAAAACGAAAATCGTTAAACTTGTTCCCTAAGGTCTAAAATTTTACTTTTGCTTCAATGTTCACGCCATTAACGAATTCCGTCGTTGAATATGGGCGACAATATGTGGTTGCTCAGTCGTCGCCAAATTTTATTTCAAACAGTGGCACTTCTGGAGTCACTGAAATATTATAATCGGTGTTCATTTCTTTCAGGAAGTTCAACACTCTGCAGTCAAATCAGATGCTATGTTTTTATTATATATCGACACTAATCGCCCAGTAGTCCATAATTCGACCGTAATTCATTGTTTAATTTTAATGCTATTGGGGTTATTTTGTCGAAAAGTATCTATTTCTATAACAACTCTATATATTAGTCCTGAAATTCTCAAAAATCGCTCCTTCATGGTCGCTATTTAATGGAAATTTCGAACGTACACGACTCGGAGACGCATATTCTTCGACAGCGTCGGCAAAACGTCCAGCTTACCACTATCGATTCTTGCAAACCGTTTGGGCTATCGTAACGGAGCCCACCCAAGAATTTTATGGGAGGGAGAGTTATGTGGTAGTTGATTATGATCCAAAATTGAAAAAATAAATTAACTATCATATAAAATATTATATGGAAATTATGAATACATTCAGTGGATATAATGCTTTCTACTAGGGTTTCTATATAGGTCTAACGTGCCGTTCTTTCCCTATCAGATATAAAGAACATTCGAAAACCTATATTAATTGAATAACCGACTCTAGTATGGCAACTAACTGCATACATCGAAACGACCAATTTCAGTATAATTCTGAAATGCAAACTCCGCCAAAAGTGTTCAAATTAAATTACCTGAAAAGAAATTCATAAATTACATAATGAAGTGAACAAGGAAAATTATTCAATAATTTAAAAATTATTCAATAATTCAAAAATTATTCAATAATTTAAAAATTATTCAATAATTTAAAAATTATTAATTTGAAAATTATTCAATAATTTAAAAATTATTGAATAATTTGAAAATTATTCAATAATTTAAAAATTATTCAGTAATTTAAAAATTATCAAACAATTTTCCAAAGGAGCTTATTATATGTATTCCGCAACGAGAATTCTACATCAACAATTCCGACTCAAAATCTGCATACAGCTGTATCGATGTTATTAGATCTCATCAGTACAGCTTATTTTAGTGGATTTATAATTTTGAGCAATGAACACCAAGTGTTAAGCAAAGAGTCAATTTACGTTGTGAGTTCACTTCAAGTTCTGTGAAACATGAAGTTTGTACTATATCGATTGAATAAATAAGTTACCAAATTGAAAATTTGCATCAACAATTTAATTTTCAATGAATGACTTTCGTATTTTCACTCGTATTTTCCCCGAAAAAAATTGACTATTGCAGGATATAGAAAATCAACAGTCATGTGCGGTATAAGTTTTTTTGTGAGTTTTAGACCCGCCTCTGGCCTAAGATTTTATATATGTATTTTTTTTCCGGTACATATTGGCATTAAAATTTGAGTATATTTCTTCAACAGCCACAATTTTCATATATATATATATATATATATATATATATATATATATATATATATATATATATATATATATATATATATATATATATATATATATATATATATATATATATATATATATATATGTATATATATATATATATATATATATATAAATTTTTTTCCCGGTACATACATCTCCAGCGGCTCCCATCAAACCTGAGCTGATAATCTGGGGTTGTAGAACAAAGCTATCAAAATTTGGGTAAATTTTCCAAATCGCCGCCATTTTGACGTAGATATTTCTTATTTCTTCGTGATTTCTGAAAATTGACTCAACTCCACAACTTCTCCAGATTGAGTTAGAGGTTTGAAATAAGATAGATGGATTGAGTTCTTGTTGCAATTCGACCCTTTGTGGGTTTCGATTCGTTTCCACAACCGCGCTGCACTTCGCGGAGTCTATTGTCATACTACTGAGCAAAAAAGTAAGTGTCACATTACCTTCAATAGAGAATATGTAATTATGTTATAATTAGGGTATATAAATATTATTAAGGTATCTTTATTCTACTGAAACAATCGACTAAAAAATAAACACTTTCACTTTTCACATTTTTATAAATAATAATTTTTTTGTTATGTTGATCTGAATGAAGAATTTAAGTTCATTTCTGAGAATAAATAAGAAGAAAAACATTTCAGATATCTACGATATAATATACAATAATTCGAACAAACTTTTATCCTTCAGTGAACTGATGGAAAAACATCAAAAATATAATATCTTGTAAAATATACAGATCAATTCGAACTCCAAGTTCTATAATAAACGGTAATATTATTTTCACTTTGCAGTTACATTACTATTGTAATGGCCCTCAATTCTCGTTATTTCTATGAGAATACCTAAACACTGTTTCATCAATAATAATTCAAGAATTAATCAAAACTTGATAAAAAAATGAAAAAAAAATATTGAAGTAATTTATAACACATACACGCAAAGGCATTTACATGCACGCTCTTTCTTTATAACGGCATGAATAATTGATGATTCGTCAATCTGAGGTTCCTGCTATTATGTTTTATATTGGATGAATTTGAGGTAAGATTAAAATGGTTGAGATTAATTAAGGTTGTTCCAGGTATTCATTGTCGTTTAGATATGATGAGAGAAAATGTTGTATAGTTCATATAACTAACCATTCTTCGATTAAAAATAAATTAGACAGTTCGAATTTGAAATTGGACAGTGAAAAACTATTCAACATTTGAAAACGAAAGCATGGTTTGATATTTTCGTTTATGGAAGTCCCGCTATTTCATGAATGGGTATCATCTGGGACAGACAAACCAAATTTATTTAACGAAATGTGGATGTCTAAAAGAAGTATTTTACATAATGATGTGAAAATTGAAAATACTTTCATAACTATCTACAATAAAATCATGAAAAATATACATACAAGTTGACCATAGTCAATTTAATATATCACATAGAGTAAACAAGGAAAAATCTTCAATAATTTAAAAAGTTATCAAACAACTTTTCAAGGAAGCTGGTTATATGTATTCCGAGACGCGAAATCTATATTCACAATCCAATGGTGAATTAGAGAAAACGTCAAGTCACCCCGACTCAAAAGCTGCATACAGCTGTTTCGATCTTATTAGATCTCAGCTGTGCAGCTTATCTGACTCGAAGTGTATTAACAAATTTCGAATTGTTCCCCAATACAAATCTCGGTCGGACTACTATCTGGACAACAACCCAAAGCGCCCTCCACCAAAGATATTGGAATCCAACAATTCACAATGTTTTACGTTTTGGAAAGAAGACAATTTCAATCTCAAAGTGATTCAAGATAAATTCTTATACATTATGTTTCACTTATTCCAAAACTTCTGTGAATAATTAAATGGATAAAATTCATTCATGCAAAATATCTTGTTTTTTATGAAGAGTAAGTTCAATCACTTACATTAGATTAAATAAATCCACAATAAAGGTTCAGTTTTTTGATAACTGGTATTTGATTACAAGTTTATCATGAATATATTATCAATTATGTCAATCGTAGGTATAATATATTATTCAATAGTAGGTACAATACCTACCTTATAATATAAACATCGTATATATTTTATTTTTCACTTGTATTATTATTTGTTGATTTCACCTTAGATACGGTTTCTATAAATACACTCATTATGCCCTAGGGCGTTATGAGCGGGCATTATAGATCATAACGCCCGCTCATTGTACGAGGAGAAATGAAGCAACTTCCATTGATTAAATACTTCATAATCCTTGTCGTACACGACTCTGAATTTCTCCGGCAATGAATTATTCGCAGCTTTGGCTGAATTTTCTATGAAATTCTTGGGTAAATTCATTTTCATTTCCATTATTTCTACAAGACTACACAAAGAAAGCAGCAGTAACATTCACTAAATATGATGACAAAAATATTCACAAACGTCAAAATATCAACTAATGACATGCCTACTATGAGAAGGAAAACGGAAAGTATAGGAACAATGAACCGATTTTAAAATCGATTTTACATTATACTAAAATAATTTTTTCGTGAAAAATAAAATGCACCACGTGCGTACCTAGATCCTAACGCCCATTGGGCAACATTCATCAATCGGGCCGAATGTTACCCTCCGGACGTTAGGGTCTATATAACGCACTTGGTACATAAATAACTATTGCAAGATTCACGGATCTAATGTAGATCAATCCCAGTTTATAAATATCTACTGATGTATTACTTAAATTACACCACGTAATATTTAACTTGAGTTTTCAAAATTGCAGGTTCATGTTAACTAAGATTAATTGACAGAACTTGTGGATATGTTGAACAATATTATTCGATATAATTTGTAATCTAAAATTTCAAACCATTAAAAATAAACATAATAAAAAAATTCTCAAACAACTATCTCAATATATCGATAGACGAAATGATAATATTATATAGCTAATTATATTTCGCCATTTTTTCTGATTATCTTAGACATTAAGGTAGTTTAAAATCCATCGATTATTAATCTTCAATTCTAGAGGAATGAACTAACCATTTTTTCTTCTAATAAAACATTACCTACCATAATGCTAATGTGCACTTACATTTTTAAACGATGGCTTTTCCTGTCAGCAAAGGACATTACTGGGTTTGCATTTATATCCACACTTATGATAACGTGACAATAACAGGTTTCTGAGGACTTGAAAAGCAAACCGTTCGGCCTCCAAAGAAATGACATCGCTCAATATCGTTCCTAGTAATGCATAATATAAATGCACCATAATATGCTAACGGCACACTGCCTTCTTTGTGGTTATGGCAGCCGCGCGAATTGCTTTATAATAATTCTCAATTTGTAAGCTGTCAGGCCACTCATTGAGTTGAATTCATCATCTTAAGCTCTAGGAACTTTTAACGCCTCATATCCCCACGAATAAGTTCCTTTAAGTCATTGCTGCCGAAGTACATTGAATGGGAATCATCGAAATAAAATACGTACTTACTTACATGACTTCCAGTATAGCATCTGTATCGATTATATTAATACAAACTTATTCATTAATTACTTTCTAGGTGATACTCATCTCTGAAATTTTCCTGAGCTACTGAATTTTCACGTTCTTTTCAAATCATGTTGAAATTTCAAGTACCTACTCTTTTACATTTCTACTTGATTTGCCCGAATGAGGACTGACTAATATGAAATGTGTAATTATTTCAGCAATGATCAGCCCAACTAAATGATAGAATTTATTGAAACACTTTTGTTAATGACAAACATGTTGTTAAAAATGTTAAAAAATATTGAATGGTCAAGGAACTACTCAAAACTTTTGTGGGAAACGTCAACTCTATATGAATATGAATATATATATATATATATATATATATATATATATATATATATATATATATATATATATATATATATATATATATATATATATATATATATATATATATATATATATATATATATATATATATATATATATATATATATATATATATATATATATATATATATATATATATATATATATATATATATATATATTTATATATATATATATATATATATATATATATATATATATATATATACACTTGTAATTCGAGGAACGAAGAAATGATTCTACATGCTAGAACATATATTCAAAATTGATTGTTCAAAATGTACATTAATCAAAAATCCTTTTGTTATTTATGAAGGATAAAAAGACACCATTAAGTATTTTAGTCAAAACATTTTCTTTGCCTGGAAGTACAATAAATCAATCAGTCTACGAGCAGTTTTCTTGTTAGCAGACATTGCCAGAACTATCAATTATGGATATACATATTTAATTGAAAGAGAGCGTTAATTAAATACAGTTGGAATTGGTGGGGAAAAGAATTATTGAATATTATTCATCTATAATGATAGATGAACGAGTATAAGTTAATGAAGCGTTAACACTTTCTTTAGCTGTTGAAAAATAATGATGGCTTTTAATCCAGTTTGCTACTCCATAATCCACTGTAAATAAAAATGTTCGTTTCAGCTCAGTGTTTTCAAATGTTGTATATTTGTTGCTCCAGCTATATATATATATATATATATATATATATATATATATATATATATATATATATATATATATATATATATATATATATATGATGTATAGATGTATAGATATATATATATATATATATATATATATATATATATATATATAATATATGTATATATAGATGTATAGATATATATAGATATATATATATATATATATATATATATATATATATATATATATATATATATATATATATATATATATATATATGTATATATATATATATATATATATATATATATATATATATATATATATATATATATATATATATACAGTGTGGACCACCAGGAACTGCATTCTTCCCAATACTCTTGACAGATTTTATGCATCATGACCTAAGTCTAAGCGTTTTTGACATATTTAAGTTTTTTGTCAAAAATGACGATTGCAAGTCCTAATAGAACAATTGCTTCTATAGGGAAGCCCTTATTACTCACTTTGGATTGAATTCCTTATTGATAAGAACTTACTTTAATAGATTTTGTATAATATTTGGATAAATAATCATAAAGGTGTTCAAAAAATAAGATCCAAAATGAGATAAAACTGATAAAAATCAATTTTTTCAAATGGAAGCCCCCATTTTCCTAATTTTGTAGTATTAAGCATCTAAAATTAAGATAACTTTGTATAAGCTTATTTATACCTAAAATTTTTAGTTTTCGAAATATTGCCAATTTTATATTTTTATATGGCGATTTTGCATTTAATCAACAATAAACAGTTAGATCTAAGACACGCCGGTTAAATTATTCAAACGAAGATTATTTAAACTTATTTATTATGTATGGATAGTGTGATAAAGTTATTTCAAGAACTTGTGATACATATGTGACACCATATCCTCAAAAACAGAATCACATGAATTTTGGAGATGACTATTTAGATAACTTGCCCCTCGCTAATCTTCGAAACCTTTTCTATCAACATTATGTGGGGCACCTCCACATAATGCCCATGTAGTAAATAATTATCTGGAAAAATTATTTTATGATCAATGGATACCCAGCAATGGACCAAATTTTTGGTCACCTCTCAGTTCTCGACTTTTATTTATGGGGAACAGTGAAAAATAACGTGTATAACACCGCAGTGACTACCATGGAGTACTGCATGGGGCGAGTAAGTACAACATTTGAAGACCTAGACGACAGTCAATAAGAAGAGTCACACATGAAAAATTGCGGCTTAGATGCGCAAAATGTCTAGAAGCTCAAAGACACCAATTCGAACATTCACTTACATAATTTTTCTAACACATCTATTTCCAGTTTACGATTTCAATATTTTCATTGTTAATAACTGGTTTAATTCGTACATTTTTCCTTTGCGGGTCCAAAGTTCTTCAAGTTTTCTGTAATTCGTCTAATAACACCTATTTGGTGTTTTTTCTGTTTTTGGGGATATCGTGTCATAAATGTATCACATGTTCTTGACATAAATTCACATTGTCCATAAATAATAAATAAGTTTGAATAATCTTCGTTTGTATAATATAACCGGGGTGCCATTACGATGATTTGAAATGTCAAATTCGATCGTGGCTATCCTAGATCTAATTGTTAAATGAAAAAATGCAAAATTGTCAAATAAAAATATTGAATTGGCAATATTTCGAAAACTAAAAATTTTAGGGATAGATAACCTTTTACAAAATTACCTTAATTTTCGATGCTTAATACTACAAAATTAGAAAAATGGGGGGTTTCTATTTGAAAAAATTGATTTTTGTCAGTTTCCTCAATCTCATTTTAGATCTTATTGTTTGAACACCCTGTATGATTATTTATCCAAATATTATACAAGATCTATAAAAGTAACTCGTTCTCAACAAGGAATTCAACCCAAAGTGAGTAATAAGGGCTTCTTTAAAGGGCAACTTATGGTCTATTTCCTGTATAACCGAAAATGTCCAATAGATGAAAATATTTTAGCTGAGTAGAACCTAAGACATCTAGCAAGTTTCCAAAATTTCGAATATATTTAAATATATATATATATATATATATATATATATATATATATATATATATATATATATATATATATATATATATATATATATATATATATATATACACTCACCGGCAAGAAAAACAGGCACCCCTATAATTTTTGTATTAAAATGACTAAATTTTCTATTTTTCTTATTGTAACCTTTGTCAACGGTAGGCACGCATTGATACATGTTTTTAAAGTATGCTTTCTTCAGAAAATGTTTTCGGAAAGCGTTTATTTCAAGAAAATGACGCCTGTTAACATTAACACAAAGAAAATAAATTTATTAGCAGTTATACAATTATCATCATAAACACAAAAAACAATTTAAAAAACCAGTATTTATCACTTCTATGTCTAATTAATACCTCGTATTACCTCCACGAGCCTGTATAACGGCATTAATTCTTCTAGGCATACTGTTAATTAAGTTGGATACTTCATTCTGTGGAATCGCTTCCCATTCCTCTAAAAGAGCCACTCTGAGCTGA
>JARQZK010005106.1:27500-80000 GCA_030704885.1 Cynegetis impunctata | reverse complement strand
GTTTTGTGCAAATAGCTCAAAACATAATTGAGATTTTTGATATCTGAAATGGTTCGAAGAGAGGAGGAAATTTCATGAAAGCAAGTCCCAAATACCGGAACTGTAGGATAAATATTTATACTTTTACCAGAGGGGTAAAAATACGGCCGTTAATAACGAAGTAATTCCTACGATAGCAAATACCTAAATCCGATACCTAAATCGAATTTCACCAACCTAAGAAATTCTTAGTTAAGAAATACCTTGTTAAAAACTTGATTTGGAAAGTTTTGTACATATAATTGGTACCACTGTTTAATACTAGACTGTAAATTTTACAAAGGATAGTAAGAAGAGAAGAAATGATAGAAATATAATAATTTTATTATATAAATTTGATTAGGTTAAGCATTTCCTAAATACTCTAGGCAGACCTAACGTTAGGTATTTCCTATCGTCCATAGGCATTACTTAACGCGTGGTGAAACGCAATTTGCACTTAGGAATTCCTAAATCCGATTTAAGTATTGCCTAACTTTAGGAATTAGTTGGTGAAATCGGGCATTATACAATAAACATTATTTAACTAATATTGAAGTTTCGCTTATCACTTGGTGAAACATGATTAAATACTGATATTTAAAATAAAAACACTTGGCTTTAAGTTTCACAAATATATTGAATAAAAATTAACAATTAAATTAGTCAACTAGTTTCGGGTTATGGGCCCATTATCAAGACTCAACAGAAAAATACTCAACAAGCTCATTTATAATATTGATTGTAGTAGAGGGGAAATTTGGTATTCAACTTGTTCATTTACGATGGGGTAATTCCTCTTAATGGCACTACTAATTTCTAAAATTTCCAACAGGTCAAGACGCTTTTTACCTGGGTGGAGGCATATCGTTTTCTCGAAATCGATGAAATGGTTAAATTTTATACAATGCTCTGAGAGACCAACATTATTTGATCATAGTTTTAATCATACCGAATAATAGTTTGATAACCAGCAAAATAATATGTATATTATAATATTCAATATAGTAAATTGAAACATTGTGCTTCATAGTAAAATTGAGTATTAGATTTAGTTATTATTTAATAAAAGTAATTTATTCGAGAATACCACCGAATAACACCATAACATTGTTAAATTCTAATATATACTATTAGTTATGTGAAACTTGGAAAATTTGTTATGCATAAACCAAAATTTCTTTCAAAATCCTAACAATTCTATGAAATTCAATATAATATGCTAATAATTATTCTAACGTTAAAGATGGGCGCGAATAATATTGAAAAATAAGTTGCAATTTGGAATAACATGCGGCTTACGATACCTACTTTGATCCATCAGAACCATCTCTTTGAATACTGCGTTAACCTGCATGACCCTAACAAATTGCTTTTACATTGATAATTCGTTTCATGGAACCCCGGTACACTAAAAAAATTAAAATGATGCAAATAATCAGCCGAGGAATGTAAAAACAAACGGAAGCTGATGAGTTCATATGCATTATATTATATACTTAAATACTCTTTGTTAAAAACATGAGATCACTGAGTATAGAATGTGAAAAGAGCAGTTGGAATTTGAAAGATTCTCAGTCGACACTAAATTACGCAATAGAGAACCTACAATTTCTACTCAAAGTGTAACCGTCCTAATATATTCAATTTGTGGATATAGTTCTTTAATTATATAATTCATTAATTACATATATATATATATATATATATATATATATATATATATATATATATATATATATATATATATATATATTTACATATATCCCGGGATATTTATCTAAAAAACATTTCTCTGTAAGAGCTAAGATTGATGAAGTTACGATCGGAAATCTTGAATGATTTTCATTATACCTTCTAGAACGGAATATTAAAAATTGCAATATATAGCCACCGTAAAGGATTGATGTGATGAAGAGCCTGTTTCGGTCACACTCGTCAGTATCACATAACAATCGATTGCAATGTCCAGTCAAACACTTAATAATACAAGACTATCGAAGAGTACGTATAGCTTATCTTTTATTAAATATATATATATATATATATATATATATATATATATATATATATATATATAATATATATATATATATATATAATATATAAGTATATATATATATATATATATATATATATATATATATATATATATATAATATAATATATATTACATTATAAGCAAAATCAGGGAATTAAAAAGAAAAAGGCTTCATTTTAAAGTTGTTTCGGAAAGGAAGTCTTCAAACCTCCCTTCATTCGCGACTTATAATCAAGGACTGCTATATTGTGGTTTATAGAGATCTCAGCACCATCACCGACTATCGGCGAAAACATTACCCCCCTCAAGGATTTGAAAAAGAGAATTCTCGGTATAAGCACTACCAATGTCCACAAAAAATCTCTACCACAGTGATCTGTGCCAGGATGCACTAACTTTGAGCTAATTCCGTCACACCTCTTTCGTAAGTTTATTTAATAACTTAAAATATTCAAATGACTTTCTTTGTTCAACCCCATTTAGAATGAACGGCAAATATGTTGTATCTAATTTTTTCCAAATTATGGACAAAAATAAAAAATTGATAGGCTCCTTTCATGTCTTAATGATATCTCGATCATGCACCTTTGTTAAAAAACGCTTACTATCATTTGGAAGATCTCTCCATAAATTATATACTTATGGGGCAACTCTACTTTGAATAAATTAATGGGTATTTATACGGAAGTTCGATCAGGGTCTAATAATGATCATATACAATAAATCAGAGATAAATGCGGCGGAAACTATATAGAAAATATTGAACAGGAACACCTACGTTGAAATCATAAATCGATTCCATGTTACCGCCTTCCTCATCTCTTCTTGAATTCCGATAACTTAGCTTCTCTGTTTAGATAATTGAATCAATTAAAGTTCTACTAAATCTAGGTTCTAGGTAGTTACACGAGAGGTTAAAGTTGAATGGAAATTTTGAACATTCCGTACAGTATCATAGGAAAATTTATCAATAAATCAAAATTTCAATATATCGCACACGGTTCTCAGGAAATACTCATAAACGTGTCGATAAAGCTTTCAGCTATTCACTGAGAATGTTTCAATATTCACCATTCGATGATAGATGTTTGCACTCAAAGTCTTATAAAAGATTCGGCAATTACTCGTAATTATAAAGATAGATCTTTGCTATACTTAATTGTATACTGCATTTTTTAGGGTCCCTCTTCGTATGAAGAATGTCCCAAATTCCATTTTCAGTTTAACATTTACAGTTGTCGTTATTTAGAAATTCATTTTTTTTAATCCATCACGTAGTAAATATTGGATCAGTCCTGCCGAGAACATCTAAAGCAATCTGAGCTGATAAAAAACTTGATAATTTACACATAAAAAATCGATATATGAAAGAAAAGATATTTCAATTCAGATCTTCAAAAATTAGGTAACTTGCAAGCCCAACCGACCTAAAATTCAGCTAAAGCTTTCCTTTCATTGTCTATTTTGTCCTAGAAGCAGGATATAAATTTCTTGCAGCACAATATTAACATAATTATAATATATTATTGATATGAAAATAATATATACTAGTCTTTGCCTTTGAAGATAAATTCAGAGAATTCGTATATGGAATACAAACTAGAGACTAATGCATAGAAATAACGACCCCCTGAGTGTCCATTTTGTGTGAAACATTTCATCATGTGGAAAGATAAATTTCCGAATAAACTATCATAATGAAACTCTGGAGAAAGAGTATAAAGGACAAAACTGTTCATGGTGAGATTTATGCGAATGAAATATAAATTAGATTCTCGAAAGAATCTTCAATATATGCATACTTGACTAGGGCCATGAATAAAAATACTAATTCATCTAGGGACATGAATAATTGATTCAATAAATTCCTAACATTTAGCAGCAAATCACATTGGGAAACTACTCACACATCTATTTAATAAACTTTTTAGGTTGTAGTACTAGTTAACGATTAATGAAAATTTGTGTTCAGTGTACTATGCTATATAAGAATTAGTTTCACGTTCTCCAACCGATAGTGAGAAGTAGAATATGCTCATTAATTTTTGAGGTGTGATTTAGTTACGTCTGGGGATTATATTTCAATATAAAATTCATTAATTGAGTTTATTTAAGTTCATTTTGTCTCTTGACAATTCTAAAATTTCGAAATATATTGTACCTACCTACGCATTCACTTCAATTATACCACATAAACATAATCTTTCTTTCATCAACAACATAACTATCAATGGAAGATGTTATTAAAGGAAAAAACTCGAATTTGAAATTCAATAAATATTTGGTTTATAATACGGGTGGCTCAATTAAAACTTAATATCATTTCAATGGTAGAGGGTTTTCTGGAAGTATATGTATATATGTATGCGTATGCGTATGCGTATGCGTAAACGCATACGCATACGCGTACGTACACGTATACGTATATGTATATATATTTATATATATATATATATATATATATATATATATATATATATATATATATATATATATATATATATATATATATATAATTAAGTGAACTAGGACATTTATTTGAAACTAATCAAACAAACCTCCTAGCGGAGCTGGTTATAAGAGTTCACGAAGCATCGAAATATCAACAACTACCCTAGACGGTAATTGTTCGAAATGTTAATTTGTTTATCACAATCGATGGAAATTGATAGACAGACTGTTTCGCCCTTATCGGGGCTCATCAGTATCATCCATCCACCGGGAGTGATAACCAAACCAACATTTCAAACGGTCATACATATTTCTTCTAGTAACTCCATGACATATAAATATGACACAGCGCCACCAGTCGGAAACAATTGAACCACATCTTTCAGAACAGAAGAAAACATTTCGGCAACGAGAACAAGTACGTCCGGAAACCCGAAGGTGGCTACCATATTCGCTAAGCAAGAGTAAAGCTGACACATCAATTCGATGCGATTCAACATTACACACCGCAGGTAGCAATCGCCCCGATGTATGACCGTTTGAAATGTTGGTTTGGTTATCACTCCCGGTGGATGGATGATACTGATGAGCCCCGATAAGGGCGAAACAGTCTGTCTATCAATTTCCATCGATTGTGATAAACAAATTAACATTTCGAACAATTACCATCTAGGGTAGTTGTTGATATTTCGATGCTTCGTGAACTCTTATAACCAGCTCCGCTAGGAGGTTTGTTTGATTAGTTTCAAATAAATGTCCTAGTTCACTTAATTTTATAACCACGGGCGTGTTTTCCGTTTAACACGAATAATTCTTACTTATATATATATATATATATATATATATATATATATATATATATATATATATATATATATATATATATATATACAGGGTGTCCGGAAATGATGAGCAAAAAATTCAGGGGAGAATTCTAGACCGAAAATAAATGGTACCTCTTCATATAAAATTTTTTCGAAAAATGATTATTAACGTAGTTACAGGGTGTTAAAGTTAGATTTTATTTACAGTTTTCTTGCTCTAAGTTTTGCCACGCTCATAATATTTCGACGAAATCTCATATTGGGGGCTTTATCGGGATGAGGAAAACAAATTTGCCTACCGCATTCTCGCATTTTGTAGAGGGCGCCACATACGAGCCTATACTTTCATTTAAATGGTTCCAACTTTATTGTGTTACACTGTATACGACTTTCGACTGAATATTTTCATTCTACTAAACTTCTGACATGAAAAAGGTATACTACTTTTATTTCGATAAATCTTACCGTTTTCGAGTAAAACGCTAAAATAACATTGCTTGCATATGATGAATACGAAATCTTTTAAATTTATTTTCAACATTAAACATAGCATCCTTTGAAAACGCTATGGTTGCCGTAGAAACAAGTTTGGGGAGAATTAGTTTTGACAGTTAGTAATTTTTTGAAAATTTGTTATCACCCAGGTGGTGGTCAGTGATAAATACTAAAGAAAAGTAGCGTACTCAACAAAGAAACAATGGTTTATTAATAAAATCATAAGGTTAACGAACGAAAAATTAAACATTCAAATCAAATGTTCAAAATGACGCCCTTCTTCTTCAATGCATAAATTAAGTCTTCTTAAAAAATTCCGACGAACTCTATGGAATATTCCTTCCTTTTGCCTTATTACCTCACAATTGGCAACAATTCTTCCTCTCAGCTCTTCGACGCTATTCACAGGTGTCCTGTATACAAGCGTCTTCAGGTAGCCCCAAAAATAGAAATCCATTGGGTTTAAGTCAGGGGATCTAGAAGCCCACTGTACAAAACCACCGCGCCCTATCCACCTTTCAGGAAAAGTATCATTTAGGAATTGCCTGACCGCTAAACTATAATGCGGTGGCGCGCCATCTTGAAGCAGCCACATTGAATTTCTCAATCCGAGTGGTACATCTTCCAACAAAATGGGTAAGTGGTTTCTTAGAAAATCCAAGTAAACTTCACCATTGAGTCTTTGTGGAAAAAAATGTGCTCCAACTAAGTAGTCCCCCACAATACCAGCCCACACGTTGACGGAAAACTTATTTTGGTAACCACGCTCTATTGATAAGTGAGGATTCTCATCAGCCCAAAAATGCTCATTATAAAGGTTTATCAAGCCATCATGCCCAAATCCAGCTTCGTCCGTGAAAAAGATATTACGAACAAAATTTCGATCTCCATTATGGAGTATTCTAATGGTATTGCATAAATTCACACGAGCAGCAGGATCCTCGGCAGATAGCGATTGCACCTTTTGGTAGTGATACGGATAAAGGTTTTGTTCGCGTATTGCTTCATGTACGGAGCTCTTGGGAATGCCCTCTTGGAAACTAATTTTTCTAACACTCGAATTCAAAATACGAACTTCTGCTTCTGCTGTTCTAGTATTCCGTTGTCGGCCTACATCAAAAATTCTAGTTTTGAACGATCCAAATTCTCCCAGTCTTCGATGGATAGTACTGAACATTCGCGATTGGGGTAGGTGTCTATTTGGAAATGCTTCACGATACAAACGTCGTGCTGCAAGAGCATTACCTGCAGCTAAACCGTGATAGTAATGCATGTCCCGCAACTCCGCGTTAGAGTAATTGTTATTCATCATTGTTTTTTTATAACAACAATTATTACAAAAGAACTTGAACAAAATTACTAACTGTCAAATCTAATTCTCCTCAAACTTGTTTCTACGGCAACCATAGCGCACGTTTCCAAAGGATGCTATGTTTAGGTTGAAAAACTAAAATGATTTCCGATTCATTACATGCAAGCAATGTTATTTTAGCGTTTTTCTCGAAAACGGTAAGATTTATCGAAACAAAAGTAGTATACCTTTTTTATGTCAGAAGGTTAGTAGAATGAAAATATTCAGTCAAAGGTCGTATACAGTGTAACACAAAAAAGTTGGGAGCATTTAAATGAAAGTCTAGGCTCGTATGTGGCGCCCTCTACAAAATGCGAGAATGCGGTAGGCAAATTTGTTTTCCTCGTCCCGATAAAGCCCCAAATACGAGATTTCGTCGAAATATTATAAGCGCGGCAAATAAAACTGTAAAGAAAATCTATCTTTAACACCCTGTAACTACGTTAATAATCAATTTTCGAATAAAATTTATATGAAGAGGTACCATTTATTTTCGGTCTAGAATTCTCCCCTGAATTTTTTGCTCATCATTTCCGGACATCCTGTGTATATATATATATATATATATATATATATATATATATATATATATATATATATATATATATATATATATATATATATATATATATATATATATATATATATATATATATATATATATATATATGTTTATATATTCCTATGAATTATTCAGTATTTGAATCTGTTCTTACTTTTTATATTCAAATCCTGCTGAAAAGATTTTAACAGGTTGTTTTTTAATCCAAATTCCTCCGTAGGCAAGACGTAATGCGGAGTAATAATTCAGTTTCGAATGAAAAGGAGGGGTCGTTTGGGAATAACGTCTTATTGGGTCCCGCTTTGGGGGGTACGACATAATCGATAATTCAACAACGTTCTACATTCCGGTGAAAAATCCAATTTAACGAGTCCATTTGCGAACAAGATTTATGCATGGCATTTGAATCTCCACATTTCCTATTTCGCAATTCTCTTACTTGAAATTTTTTGTAATACCTAAAAATAATTACGTTTGCTCTCCTTTAAAATTAAATCAGTTTAACAGAAAACTACGAAGAATATTGATCGGTAAATTTTCATTTGTAAAAAATATAAAATTCGGCAATATTGAACACATGTTAATAACAAGAGATGCGAAACATGTATACCTTTGTTTTTAAATAGCAGCATTTGATTTTTTCCACCTTATCGCTTTTCCCACTTGAAGTAATTTTATTGATGAATGAAGTAATTTCCAATCTAGGTTCCTACTTACTAAAAAATTAATTATTTCAAGTATAGTAATTTCTTGATTCGTCAAGAAATACCTAGTTTGTTATATATATATATATATATATATATATATATATATATATATATATATATATATATATATATATATATATATATATATATATATATATATATATATATATATATATATATATAAATATATATATATATACATATATATATATATATATATATATATATATATATATATATATAAATTACGTGTCACGTTGTTTGTCCGCGATGGACTCCTAAACTACTACACCGATTTTAATCAAATTTGCACACCGTGTGCAGTTTGATCCAACTCGAAAGATAGGATAGCTTACATCTCAATTTATAGTCGCAATATTATTTTATTGCAAATTATTTGTTGATTATCTCTGTTAGTTTGATAAGATACTTACTGTTGGCGGTATAGGGTAGTTAGTTGACTGGACTCTAATAAATATATGTAAGTATTATCATATATATCACATAGTTATATTCTGGCAAACGTCGTGTTGACATATACATTATTTAAACAACGTTTGCCGGGCCAGATAAATTGATAGATAAGTAGAAATGATAATAGATAAAAAGATAGATAGATGATTAGATTGATAGACAGATAGATAAATATTTAGATAGATAGAGATACATCGGCAGATTGATGAATAAATATAGATAGGTAGATAAAAAGATAGATAGATAAATAGATAGATAGATAGATAAAAAGATAGATAGATGAATAGATAGAAAGAAAGATAAAAATAATTTATATGGCAGAACAACGTTGGCTGGGTCCGCTAGTATATATATATATATATATATATATATATATATATATATATATATATATATATATATATATATATATAAATATATATATATAGACATATATATCTATATATACGAGCCTAAACTTTCATTTAAATGCTCCCAACTTTTTTGTGTTACACAGCAGCAGAAAAAAAAAACTATGAAACATAGTTGTTTATTTTTGACTTTTCAATTTTTCTAAATGTTGGCATGAAAGCCAAATGAATGTCAATCTTTCAAAAGTATTGAGAAAGTCACAAATTTCGTGACAAAATTATAATTTTTTAATATAGTCCGTTTTCTAACTTAAATGGCCTGCTGTTGCTAACAAAATAAGTATATATATATATCTATATATATATATATATATATATATATATATATATATATATATATATATATATATATATATATAAATATATATATATATATATATATATATATATATATATATATATATATATATATATATATATATATATATATATATATATATATATATATATATATATATATATATATATATATATATATATATATATATATATGAATATATATATATATATATATAAATATTTGTATGAATATATAGGTAGGTACATAAATAATAAACAGTTTTTTTCGATGTTTTTTGAAGAACATGTACAACTCTAGATGTGAGAGCAGTATCATTCTACAATTATTATAAACTACCATAATATAGCAACATTTATATGACCCATCATAAAAAAATCCATCAGATAGCAGATTGCCAATTTAAATTCATCTTATTGAAGTGTTAATTACGTAAATTGATGAAGTAAATCAATGAAATGCTCACAAAGCGATTAAACCAGAGTTCCTGTAAACTTAATACTTTGCGATAAGATAGATACCTGCTCAATCTAATCAGTAGTTTTTTCAAATCACAATAAATCCCCCTCTGAGTGATCTCTTAAGCTAAGGATAGTGGCGTTCATACATTGAATTTAAACTATCAATCTCTGAAGACCCTCCCGATCCATACAGGATGTTTACTTCTTATTGTATCTTCTGGTTTATTCTGCCCAACAGAACATGACGCATAAGAAAAATTGAAATATTACATAATGTCAACCGCAACAAAGTAATTTATCTGAATTGAAGTACTTGATTCGACGGGAATGAATTGTTGACTCAATATAATTAGTTTAGTTCACTGTACTGTTTCGCTCTCGATTTATCCGAGCAATCCTATCTCATCCTACTGAGTGATTCTGAAAATTTGGTTTGGTACAATTTCAAATGAGAGACGCTTTATTTTCTGCTTTTTGAATTTTTTTTGTATAATGCCTTCCTATACTTATTTTCAACGGCTTCAGAGAAATTAATAAAATTCCTTATTTTTTACACAAAATATAACTTTAACTAAATGTTTATTACTGTGGTATTTGGATTCGTAAAAAGCTCATTTTGTGGAGGTAGTTTATCTTCTGTATTAGAAGACAATGAAAATTTCTTCAGAATGCTATGTCATATTCCAATAAATAAATTTGGTATCCGATATAAAAACAATTTTCTATGAATGAATTATATTGCCGTATTTTTATTAGGGGATCATGTATCGTATCATTGCAAAAATTTCACAATTAATGAGTTAATATTAAACCAATTGCGAGTTAATATAAATCATTATTATTAATGAGTATAACTTGAGAAGAATTTCATTCCAATGAAATTTTAATGAACAATGTGACTAAATCGTATCAAGACTAAATTATATCAAGAACATGCAGAAAGTTCTATGATATGTAGTGATTTACAATCAATCAACAAGGAAATATTTGGACTATTACAAAATAATTACAATTATTATGGTTCAAAACCAAGAGCGAAACGATATTCACTGAAGACTGATAATGCAAATGAAACACATCCAGAAAACTATTTTCAATATATCAAGTAACAAAAACAGTTAATAACCTTGTTTTTGCTGTAATTCTGTCTCATTGTCCATATATATAGTCTGTCCAGCGACCGTTGGCGTGTACGTCACCAATTGTATATGACGTCGATGGTGAACACTGTTGCCAGACGTAATAAATAATCTTAAATCTAAATAGCTAACCCAATTTTCAACAGATGAGGATGGGATATCTTGCATGTTTGACATGGCGGGGATTTTTAGCGATAAATTCAAATTGACCATTATTCCCTACCAGAACTGTATATCTATACGGAATCCATATTCATCGATCGATAAATCAAACTTAATTACAAAATCTTCTAGGTTACTCGGCGACTGTCAAACGTGAAATGCCGATTACCCGCGCGTTGGTCGAGAGGGTCCGACAACATTGCAAATTTTTCAATTAAATGACAACTTAACAAACATTCAACTTATTTTCATTACTCGGAATGTTAGTTTTTCTTGAAAAATACATATTTGATATGTTAAGAAAAGAATATTTGTCGAAATGGATGATCCGGTCACTATCACCATTTAACTACTTTTTCAGAAAATTACTTACGACAGATATGAATTTTGACCATTTCAAATTTTATTTATTTGGGTAGGCAGCCTTGCGTCGTTATTTGCGCATGACTGTGACGTACACGCCAACTTAGACTGGACAGACTATAATAAACAATTTCAACAAAACTCTCAAATTCTTACATGTTTCATTACTGCATAATACAAATGCGCCAAAATTATCCGATTATTAGAGAAATTTGCTTTTATTTTGGAAACCTAATTATTTAGTTACAGAAACATATCTTCGCGAAGACATTCATTTTATTTCAAGATATTCGATAATATATAGGTTGTTCCGTTAGAAAAAATGCACTTCGTATCATGTTTGTATACTTATAGCGGTAAAATAAAAATTTTTGAACGGCCTTAAACAACGCTGAACGAATTCCTGTAAACAAAACTATATATAAGTAAACTCCATTCAAATTCTCAGCTTTTCACGAATCCAAATAAGACAAGAATAATCATTTAATTATAGCTACATTTTAGACAGAATTCAAATAATTTTCCGGAAACAAAAATAATGATAAAAAAGCAGTAGCGCAGCGAAAATGAAATAATATACAGTGCGTCTCATTTGAAACATCAAAGTTGTTGCTACTTTTTGGTAAAAGCGAAAACGCAGCCTCTCTGAAAATAATGATGGATAGACAGGAGCCTTTTATCTAAGTAACTAAATTTCGAAAATATACTTCTTAGGTCTCTTTCCGAAAACATCTAATGGGCATCAGCCGTTAATCATCCTGTATATCATAAATATTCAGCAAACGAAACAATCGTACTCTTTTTATGTGCTTTGATATATACTCAATAATTAAATTTATCTAAATATCTTATAAGATTTAACAAATAATGTTCCACCTCCGTCATATGTGTATCACAAATCTATTCGATATTTCATCAAATATCGAAAGAAACAGATAAATTTTCCAATTGTAAGTCGGGAATAGAGAAAAATAATACTTTGGCATTTCAGATTATTAATAATTTCCGACATAAGTTGATGGAATACAAAAGTGATAATCATCACCATTCAAAAAAATGAAAATGACAATCAGATGCTTGAAGTTTAATTTTTTCAACTGAAAGGACAACCCTGATAATTGGATGCTCTCAGATATTTCAGCATGTAAACGGTACCTAGAACGTCTTTGTTCTGATAGCTTGATACAACATTTCCCAAATTTTTTTGTTCTACGCCTCACCTAAACCTTTCTAATATTTTACGTAACATATCCATAATTTTGAAAAAATATACAATTATTAAATTAGTAACTAGATTAGCTCAAATGAGAGGTAACACAAAAAAAATACTAGGAAATTGTTGAGCGAATATTGTGTTTAAATGATCAAAACATATAAAATGCAGAACTTGAAATTATAGCGGCGGAGTCCTGACTAATATGAAACTTTCCTTAAGATAGAAGTACATGAAATCAAACCAATTTGAGTGTAAATCAAATTTTGAATTGCCCAACATAAACAATCAAATAACCCCCTTGTTTAAATCTCCAGATGAATTCCTAGAGATTCGGTCTTATGTTCGTCTGTTATTCACTGCTCGAATCTCATTTTCTAAATAACAAACCTACATGATACAGAAACTCGAAGAATTCATCTGGGGATTCAAACAACCCCTGTTGGTCGTCGACCACACGTTGAGAAACACTGTCTTCGGGTAATTATTTGAAAGCTTTTAGAGCTCTGCGGCTCTCATCTTAGTGTTTGCTGTTTTTTGATGTAAAGTAGGTATATAATTAACCCGTTGTTAAAATAAAAAACAACACCCGCCTTGTTGTTACAATAATGTACTCAAAATAATAAAACAATTTCTTAAATATGAGGGTTATTCACATAAAAATAAGTTTTTATAGAACTCACCACCTTTCTCAGCATTTGTTATCGTCACCCAGAAATCTATAGTCTTTTCAGGGCCCAATTCTTCATAATCCCACTTCTTCTTCACCCTGACTGCGCCATTTGGCTCAACCGTTACCCACGGATTTTCATCTCTTATCTTAAATGTCTCTCTATCAGTTTCCTTCTCTAACTGAAACACATTACGACCTTCGGTATCTCCATCAGTTTCAGTAAATTCTATACGTTTTGTTGGCCGAACAGCTCTTGTAACTCTCCTCTTAGCTCTATGCATTTCTCGTTCTTCTAACTGTTGAAGATCCAATACCAACTCCACTTTAGAAGGCTCTGGTGGTTTGAAATGAAAAAGTACTTGAGCTGGCCTTGGCGATGTCCTGCTTGGTATTCTAAGATCATGAGCTTCTACTATGAGCTCGAGATCTATTTCATCCATAGGTTCTTCGGAAAGCAGGAGATCACCGGTCTGTGGTACTATCACAAGATAATTTGTAGGAGTTGCTAATCTGTATGCTATTTTGTCACCATCAGCGTCTGTTGCTTCAACTTTTCCGATTGACGAAAATCTCTTCCAAGCTGTTGTTACGTTGTCTCCTTCCATCGAATCATCACCAACCACAAATCGATACACCTTTTGAGTGAATACAGGGTTATTATCATTCTCGTCTTCAACCACTATAACTATGTTGATAACGGCGATATTTACTCCACTTGGGTCTGAAGCTTGAATGGTCAACACATACCTACTAATCTCTTCGCGATCCAAAATTTGCGCTGAAACAAGATGAACGCCAGCATTGCTGTCCGAAAGGGTTATATTGAGAAGAACTTCGTTATCAACGCTACTCTGCAACTCGAAAGCATGACCTGTATTTCCAGCGATAATTGAGTAAGTTACTGGAACTAGAATAAGGCCGCTAGCGGCTTGCAACAAAGGAATGCCATCAACTCTTGTACCAGGTTTTGAGTTTTCTGGAATATGTCCCATCACCTCTTCGCTATTGTCCATTTTGAAACTTAATATATTTCGCCTGTCAAGCACGTACAACTGCAATAGATGGGTTTCAGAGATATTTCCTTTATCTTCTAGAACCATAAGATCTATAGGCCTATTAACTAGAGGACTAACGTCTGATACAGTCATAATTGAACCGTCTTGAAGCATGGTGAAAAACTGTGAGAAGCCTGAATCTAATAACTTATAATTGAGATTTGTACCAGGGTTGAATTTTTTCACGTTGTAACCCGGGTGTGCATCGTGTGGTATTACTGACACTGTTTCAGATGAGGTATGTCGGAGTGTGGCTAATATAGCCAATATGGCAATGACTCTCTCTCTCATGTTTACCGACACATTGACGAAGTTTTCCTGAAAACAAAAGAGTAAGAGTTAGTATTTAATCTACCTAGTATATAAGAAACATGCAGTCATATATATTGTGGGTAAATAATTAATATTTTTATGAAATCGAAATTTTTAATTACATCTGCATACTAACATCAAAGAAAAATATGCTAATTCAAACGGCATGAAGTGAAAATAAAGTATTCGGTTGAATTTTTTATAAAAATTGAGATAGCATTTAAGGCTCGTATGCCAATATAGATATACTTTGAATTGAATAGTAGAACACATTTATCCATATTGAACTGTACTATCAACATGAGACAAAATAGGAGTAACAGATTAAATGAAGCTTATAATTGTATGATGATGAAATTATTGACACCTGGTATGAATGAGGTTATATTGTAGATTATTACAACATTAAACAACATTTTATATTTGTTGTTTTCGTTCATTTAACAAGTGTGACAGAATCCGACAAGATGTTACACTTTAAAACTAATATTCGAGCTGTATATCTTATCACATTTTATTATAATTCAAAACAATACCAAAAATTTCTGAATTTTTTTTTGCGATTATAATATGCTGGAATTTATTTCTAGATGATTTAATTGGTAATAGTATATTATTCAACGAGCGGTAATGTAGGTCATAACTCACGCAGATGAAGTTTGCAGCACGAGCTGCAAGCGAGTGCTGTAATTCATCAAGTGAGTTATGACCATTACCGCATTACTAACATACAAATTCACAATAATTAGGTAGTATTAACTTAATTTGAAAACGTCAGAATTATTCAAGTGACATTAGCAGATGAGTGACGGTCGATCTTACTTGGGATCTTAGTAGACCATATAGTGAGTTATTATTACTCACGCTGTTTGGTAATAGATACTATTAATTGCTAAAACGCAGTTGAATAATGAATATATTATTCAATAGGAGTAGATAAAGCTTTTTACACCCACCAAATACCTTTATAACTTTCCTTTATAATTTGTACTGTTCATCGTTCCTTCTGTAGGTAATTGTAAGGTTTCTTTCGATCAATTATGAAAAGTAGACGTTAAACATTTGAATTGGCATTTTCTCCGAAAATAATAGGGTATTGATGGGCTGTATCGAATTTCAACAGTGATTTTTATATCCGTTTAAGTCTTATGGACCATGATTTTCGAAATTAATTTTGATGTGTATATATATATATATATATATATATATATATATATATATATATATATATATATATATATATATATATATATATATATATATATATATATATATATATATATATATATATATATATATATATATATATATATATATATATATATATATATATATATATAGATAATTATTTATTCGAATTGTTGTTGCTTGTGAACTATTTCTAATCTCTTAATAATTATTAGCAATAACAGGCTTGTTGAAACTTAAAAAACTCGATTTTATTAAAAAGTTGGCGTTTCGCCACGACATTCGTGGCTTTATCAAAACTTTTTGATAAAGCCACGAATGTCGTGGCGAAACGTCAACTTTTTAATAAAATCGAGTTTTTTAAGTTTCAACAAGCCTGTTATTGCTAATAATTATCAAGTGATTATATATATATATATATTTTTTTTTATATATATATATATATATATATATATATATATATATATATATATATATATATATATATATATATATATATATATAAAATTTATTTTCCGGTACATTTTGAGATCTCCAACGGCTTACAGGCCAAATGAGCGTTACCTTGATAGTTCGGTTTTTTTTATGCACAACAAAACTATCGTCATTTGGGTAAATTCAGTTAAAATTTTTTCACCTTCAAACTTTTGGCAAGGGAGTAGCGGGGACGTGTGTGAACACCATTGTCAAAAGATGTGGAAATTAATTATCTTAACATATCCCAAATTCAGCCTCTTATGGAATTTTGGAGAATGCATGGAGCTGAAAATCAGTTTTAGAATATTTTTGAGTTAGAGTAAGGACCCACTGGTGCGATGCATATTGTATGCCACACCTGCGTTCCGTCGACGCAGGACGACGCAGCGCAAAAGGATACGCACGCTGTCGCAGCCGCAGCACAGCGTCCCAAGTCAACCTTCACAATGGATCTATAAAACGTGTTCTTTTGTTGCTTTTATTGCGCCACCGCCGAAACTAACGTAGAATAGTTAGATTCTGGATATCTCCTTGACTGCATTAAGAAATAGGGATGGTCAATTTTTGATGCAGGAATATAGAGTTGTTAGTTCTCCCCTCTAGCAGTGGAACACTGTCCGTCGTCGCACCAGAGCTCCGACAGCGCAGCGCATCACCCTGCCTCCCGCTTCGTCTCTTGTCCGTCTATCCGTTGAAACGTCGCGTGCGACGACGCAACGCATTAATGAGGCTTATCCTAAAATATATGTAAAATGTCGCAGCGTTGACGCTGCGACGACGCAAAGTGACGCAACGCATCGCACTAATGGGGCATCGCCCAAAGAGGATTAAAAACTTATACGTGAATTGCGATGATACTAAGGAAGTGCCTTTTGGTATAAACTTTTTTCTCTCACCGCCGCCATTTTTATGAGGATATCTTTTTCATTCGTGGTGTTAGTTGGGGGTTCCAAATGTTTTTTCTTATCATAAAGATTTCATGCGTTCTGCAGATTTTCAACCTTTGTCCATTTCTGCAGACACTCCAAATTAACTTGAAGGGTTAAAAACTAGTAAAGATACGACCTTAGTGACGGAGCTCTCTATTTCACGCGTTTTTTATTATGCACTCAATTAATTGTTCACATCCTGAGTTTGCTCCATCTACACTTAATTTGTTTCACATCCTGGCCAGAAACTGTATTTGATCAAATAACAGTTGTCAGCAACGGTTCAATGATCAAATTTGATGTCCAAAAACGGCTTTCTTTTGGTTACAGCCTCTGAGATATATTTTGGATTTTTAACATATTTTAAATGTGTACAACTTGTGCAGACGATTATAATCAATCAAGTTTTTTCTCCAAATTTTTCAAATGGACTTAACTGATTAATTTTTTTCTTGAATGATTTCATTTTATTCACAGCTCCCAAGTACACAACCCTTACTAGCAAAGTATCTTTACTTTGTATTTTATGGAAGAAAGCATTTGGAAATTTAATGCGATATTTAAGACAATACCAAACGTAACTAAGTGAGAATACTTATACAAATGACTAGAATTATAACGATAAATTAAAGTATGATAGCTATCTAGAAACAACTGTCAGCATTGTCACGACACTATTGCCATATGGAGAAGCACACTAAAGATTTCAAATACAGGCGCTTACTAAATGAAAGTTTCACTCTCGGTTTCACTGTATCTTTAAACTTTTATGTTGGTCATTAAAAGCATCCAACTTCTTAAATTTCATCCTTGATTATCAAACCTTATATAAGTTGTAGAAGTTAGTTCACGCAATCATAAAAAAATGAATGATGCTACTACTACAATCATAATATGGTTGATTTACAAAATTTACATCAAAAACCATGTAGGCGGAACTGTTACTACCTGAACTTGAAGAAGCGTGTGTTTATTGAAAGATCTTTTTCACGGTTAATTACGTTCGAAGCGGTGTTGAAAAGTGTGAAATTGACCCGGTAACAAATTACGGAATATATTATCTCTATTTGGTTGATTATATTTGGAGTTTTTCCCTCAGGCTTAACAACATGGTATATTATTATAAAAGGATTTTCAAACCATTGTACCTTATTTCGGATGATAGCTCCGACAGGAATATTCTGAATCAATAGAGTGTTAAGACTCTGTTTCGTTCAATCTGAATAAGCGTCACAATATTTTGAAGATTTTTTTTTATTTTTGAGAGAATTCTTGAAATGTCTTTTGTGTGAATTGATTTCTAATAATCTTTACTTGAAATTATAGTGTTAATAATAATCTGCAATAAAAATCATAATGAGTATCTTTCAATAATCTGAATGCATCGATATAATTAAATTTACATATTCAAATATATTCATAGGGTATTCAGACTCATCGAAAATGTGTACATGAAATATATATTACGACGTATACGCTGCTACATTGCTGCCGGTTTCTGTAATTATCATAGTGACAAACAGATATACATATTTTCATGGGAGTTAATTGTCTTTCAATTTTTAATGTGGATATTAGAGTTCATTCTCAATTGTGTTTGTTAACAAGTGAATATTCAATTGAAATAAATTTTCGGAATGCGAAATATATGAAATCGTATGATTCATATTCAATACTACTTTATTATTGTTGATATGATTAGAATATTAATAATTGTTCATATTAAAGGACTATAGCAGGGGTCGTCTAATGGCGGACCGCCGACCCATTTTGTGCAGTCCGCAAGAACACAGCAACTTGCACTACAGAGTACGACGTTCTCTCTACAATGTCATTTTTCTCATTGATATGTAAAGAATATCTTTGTTATTTCCGTAGTTACATTTTTTTTAAATATTTTTTTCTATAAAATGTGCGGACCGCGATGGTCATTTCATTTCTTAAAACGGACCCCGAGCTAAACTAATTGGTGACCGCTGGACTATAGGGTAGAAGCGGGACGGTTGTAGCAGGGTACAGTTGAAGTACAGTAGAGGAGAAGTATTTGGGTCGCCCGTCCCGACACGATTACCGGCGTTTCCTCGTATTCCCCGCGTTGAATACGCTTACAAGAAGGCCTTTTGCGTAGTGTTAACAGAGACATACAGTACAGTATTAACTATGTATCTCGATGGATTCGAAATACATAGTCAATTCGGATAATGGTATTGCAAAATACCACAAAAAAGCAATTCATTCAGTCATTGGTAGGTATATTGAACAGATTAAGGAGAGGAGAAGGATTTACTTCAATCTGATCGTTAACTAGGTTGTCGGAATTTTTTATATTTATTGATGTAAAGGGATTCCCAATAGTTGGTTTCGTGGAGCCTATTTTCGAACTGTAATATATCATTATTGTAATCAAAAGAAATGTTTTCTTGAAATAGATGGCACGCATAATTAAAGTCAGTTTTCTGCTAAATATAGCTACGTTGGTATTCATTTATTCGGGTTTTAAAATTTCTGATTGTACGTCCTATAAAAAATTTAACAGTCGTTGCAGTTGAGTCTATACACACAAGTACGTTCATCTCTATGAACTTTAGATTTGTTGTTTTTAATCAATGTTTCAATGTTATTATTGGTTTTATATAAAACTTTGAAATTGTCTTTATGAAGATACAATTTCAGGGTTCCGGATGGTTTGTCCAAGTTTGTTAAACTGTTAAATACTGTACTTTTCTCGGTTATATGTACGAAATTGCAATTTTGTACGTTTACTTCTGAATGAGACTGTCAATCATATTGCCTGAATAGCCGTTATTTACTGCCATTTGTTTAATTAAGTATAATCAATTCTTCTCTAAAATTAGTTTAGGACAAAGGAATTTTGAAAAGTCTATAAATCATACTATGATAAGTGGCTAATTTATGTGTAATTGGTTGTTGTGATGTGTTATGAATTGTAATATATCTCTATGAGTTTATGAAATATTGAAAATTCATGTTTATTACTTTTTCTGGTTATAGTTAAATCTAAGTAACTAATAGAATTATTCATTTCATTTTCTAAAAAAATTTAATACAGGGGTGTATGGAATTAATATATGTAATGAAATCATCCAATTGTCTATCTGCACCATGTAGCAAACAATGACGTCATCGACGTATCTATACGTTCTCTATTTATTCAATTCAATTAGTATCTACATATAAGAGAAACATTATTTTTGTTGATACATTTTACTTCAGCTCTCATAAAAAATATCTACAAGCTGATTAATATCATCAATAAAACTGATGATTTAAATACTTTAATCGTGTATCATTCTTGAATGTCACAACTATCCCCTATCCCTGTACAACCGACCCTAGTATGGGATCGATTGTTCAGTTTCAGACACTCAACAAATTGAGTAACTTATATCAAATTGTTTCACCTATATATGTGTCTAAATTTTTCGTAAGTTTGAAGAGAAATATAGAGGCTTTCTTCTCAAATGCATTAATCGTTCTTGATGGTTATAGTGGCACAGATGTGAGCGATAAAAAGAAAATTGTTCCAAACGTACCCGGTCTATCTTACTCTTAAAAAGTGTATCATATCTAAGAACGAAAACATAATTTTTTAGAATAACACGATACTGTAGTTCGACTGAAAAACGATTGGAATAAGATACGTAAATTTTGATTCAGATATGCTTCAATAAACGATAAAACACAATATGGATATATTACTTCAAAACCCGTAATTGTATATATTTTTTCGAAACTGTTATGCTCAAAATAGTTATGCTTCTGAAATGAGAATGAGTCAGATGTACAAATTTCGAGTAATAGATAGTTGATAGAAAAGATCATTCGGAAGTTGGCACAGTGAATATTATGTATAATAGATCAACACCTAAAATCACATATAGAGTAAAGGTTTCCTTCCACGCCAATATTTCTTCTCAGAATTTAGAAACATATATTATATCTTACTTGGTAATTTCAATATTATACTTTTTCCTTTATTTTATTTATGAAATCGTTTATGATTTCTGAAGGAGACGTTCCATAGTTTAACAATACTTTAAAAATATTAATGTCGATGAATAATATATAGCTATCAAAAGAAAAAAAGAGCACAAATATTGAGCTCACAATACCGGAAATAACTTGGGTAAAGATATAAAGAATAATAAATCAGTAGTTCGCAACAATAAATCTGGAGTGTATAAAATTAATGTGGTAGTTGCGAGGGTAGTTGTTATAAGTTTTATATTGGTAGAACTTTCAGAAGCCATCAGACCCGAATTTCAATACATAAATGGAACTTTGATAATCAAAAATCGTATTTATTTCATGCAAACCATTCAATCTATGAAAATCACTCATTCAATTCAGACTTGGTAATATTAAATGCGGAAAATAAGAAAATAAAACTAAATTTCCTAGAATTTCAACATACAAATAAATATAAACATTCAAGCCTACTATTGAATAGCCAGATTGGCCACACATTCTTTCTTAATCTTTTCAAGATTACTGAACTACCTGACTAGTAGGTTAGTATAGAATTCACTCCCTAATTATATGTATACATCACTGCATTCAACTTGTCTACCTTATTTGTTATATGAATCTTTGTTGTTATTTTGAATGTATTCGGGAAATGCATTCAGTTTTCACTTCATCATAGTAAATTTTTTGTGATCTATATAATCTGACATTTTACGATCCATACAGACGAGAATATTGCCTTTTCATTAAATCAACGAACCAGTTGCTACTGCCCACCAAAGTCACATAACAAAATTCAAGATGAATAATCATCTTTTCATTCGAACCTCGACTCGAACAGATATAATAAGGTACAAACAAGTAATCATAGAGTAAATAATAAGAAAAACTGAATGACACAGTTGCTGTTAATTCTAGGTTCTGAATGGGATTCAGTATCATAATCATTGATATTAATAAAGAAGATTTCAATCAAATCATGAAAAACATACTTGTTGACCATAGTCAAATTAATACATTATAAAGTGAACAAGGAAAATTCTTTAATTATTAAAAAATTATCAAACAACTTTACGAGGGAGCTAGTTATACGTATTCCGCAACGCAAAATCTGCATTCACAATCCACACATATACGCCACTGTTGTAGAGTAGATATCTTCATGTAAGAAATGACGGAATTCTGCATTTTCGATCTAAACGGCGAATTGTTGGTTTCCAGTGTCTTTGGTGGAGGCACTATGGGTTGTTATCCAGATACTGTTGCAGACCACGATTTGTATTCGGGAACAATTAGAAATTTGTTAATTCAGTACGAGTCATATGAGCTGCACTAATGAGATCTAATGAGATCGAAACAGCTGTAGGTATGCAGATTTTGAGTCGGAGTGACTTAACGTTTTCTATAATTCACCGTTGGATTGGGAATGTAGATTTTGCATTGCGGAATACATATTACCAGCTCCATTGGAAAGTTGTTTGATAAATTTCAAATTATTAAAGAATTTTTCTTGTTCACTTTGTATTGAAAGCATATTTCATATTTCAAAAATTTCACTTGGCTAGCGTTCTAGTGAAATTATATGCTTGACGTACCTATATGTTTTGACGTACCTATATGTTTAATATATTCAGTGTTTCATTTCAACGCACCTATTATCTAAAGATCTTGCATTGATATCTAAAAAATGTGTAACAGTAACGTAATAGTAACTATCGCAGGTTATATAACAGACAATTAGCGAATGAAAGCTACGAAAAAACCAATGCCGTAAATCGGAGGATTTTGAAGTGTTTGAAAGCCAACTGTGGGCATTTTGAACATGTCCTGTAGTCAGGGCCGTAGCCATCAATGCTTTCTAGAGGGGGCTAGAAAAATTCTTGGGGGCTAGAAAAATTCTAGTTTTTTACATAATACTAAAATAAATATACGTGAAAAAAAGTCAGGAATAAACAGCCTTTTCTGTCTTTTTACCTAGAAGTGTGTACTGGAAAACGAATATCAATTGAAAAACATTTTGGAAGAATAAAAAAATCTATTCTAATAAAAAATAATAAATAAAAAATCTCTCATAGAAAACTCTAAATAAATAAAACAAATAGAAATATAAAATATCAAAAAAAAATGTACTTTCATCAAATATAAACAAATACCTACTTAAATATATCTATAGACGTTAATATCATAGAACCACTTTTTGGAGGAAGGTTATAGATTTAAAAAATGCAGCCTACAAATTCATATTTAAAGATTTCGCTCTATTTGCATTTACTCTTCTAAGCTTACCTTCATCCAATGCATTCGTGGAGAGGATATTTTCATTGTTGAACAAAATGATACTAAAAATGTTAAATTCAGTTGTCTATTAGATCTCACTTTGCAATAAATGAGATTTGCTGTAAAGAATTTGAGGCTAGCAAAGCTATGTATGCAAAATTTAATTCTGATACCTATGTATCTTTAGCAGAACCAATCCACAACTTCAACCACAGACAAAGATGATGATGATGTAATGATGTCTTGTGAACAGTTTATATAAAAATGAAGATATTTGTAACAGAATCGTGGTTTTGATTGTAATAGTAATTTTAGTAAAAGTTCCCGAAAATACCTATTATTGGTTTTTGGACGAGTAGGCAACATATTGGGTGCACTATTTTTTCGTGCGGTTTTGAAAAAATCATGATTGCGATTTTGGGCGACAAATTAGCAGCAAAACACGTATGAAATAACTTCTAGAATGAGTGAATTTTATATGCAAAAATACTTGTTACCAATAGTTCCCCGTTAACATGTCGCAACCACGTTGCGCTTTTGGGCGACAAATCAGCGTCTAAAGTGCAACACGGCTCTGAAAAATCTGGCAACCTTGCTAGTAGCCGCTTGTTTGTCACTATTTAGTTCAGGATAAAAACTTCAACATGTTTCACTGATTAAAAGATGCCGCAAATAAATAACTTTGAGTCAGTTTTACAATTAGGTAGATTTGTTTGTTTCAACGGAGATATAATCATTTTTGGTTTGTAATAATTCTAGTATCTTTTCTAGAGGGGGCTTAAATAATTCCAGAAGGGGCTCTGCCCCCTCTGGCGCCCCCTTGGCTATGGCCCTGCCTGTAGTGTTTGTTGATATTTTATTTATTTCTTCTCTTTTTTTCCATATATCTACATTATACTTCTACTTTTCAACCATTTAAGGTAATTCAGGGTATATAGCGTTGAATTTTCTGCAAGTTTTGCCTATCGCAATGTCCATGCAGAATAAATATTTTCCTCAAAACTTCGTTTGAATAGTTATTTTCACCCATTTTAATTTGTATGTTAATGGAATAACAAAACGTCAAAATGTTTTATTTCAGTTGACACTATTAGTTTTCGTTGCCATGGAAGTAAAGTCTATCAATCCTTCAATACCTACGATTAAATTACTTTTTTTGAAAAAATCGTCATTTTCTTGGAGATCCCATATTGTTTGAAAGGAAATTTGATCACATTCTAATTTCACAAGTCTTATACTGGAGGTTCCATTTGAAGAAAACCCATTTTTGCCCTGTTTGTATGTAGCAGAAATAGTACTAATTTCAAAGCGCCCTGTATAATATCGGATCGATTTCACTATTGGAATTGAACAAATGTACTTCCCCAAAACTATCGCCAGAATTTCAGCTCTTCACCTTGTGAAGACACAAAATTTTGAGGTAAAATGATGGTTGTCTTTTCCTTAAAAAATATGAAAATTGATTAATGAATCGAGAACCGTTTTTGATAGGTATTGATCAAGTAAAAGTGATTCAAATAAAGCAACTATTTCGAGAAAAATATAATATACAGGGTGATCCATTTAAAATAACAAAGTTGCTACGACTTTCCAGTAGAAGTGGCAAAACTACGTGTTTGAAAATATTTTAGATAGATACCTAGAGACTATTTGATTATGTTACCACCAAAATTTTCAGATCGAATTACTAGATCCTTCTTAATTCTGCGTAATAAGACATTTGGTTCGGATAGTTGTGATAGCATAAGTATCCATATGAATCTAATATAAATAATTGGGTTTATTGTTTCATTCAATTAATATCAATCGATGTTAATTTATTTCATGCTGCTGCTATTTAATATATAATATACACATATAGCGAAAGAAACTCGTCTTTTTGTGTGTATACCAATCTTACCTATGAAATTAAAAACAAATTCTTTGGCAAAATATAAGTACGTATGGAGATTGACAATTGACATAAATTTCATTTTTGAAGTCTGTGCATAATCAAGAGACTTAAAATACGTAGTAGAATATTCATAAATACAATGAAATGTATCTCCATCTTCAATCGAAGGAAATTGTTTTCCTTCATGTATTAAGTCAAAAATCATTTCTTTGTCAAGGTCGTGCTTATATCTTCATAGGAAATAATAAGTAATAATACTTCCATTGGTTATAAATTCACCTACACACCTAAAGAATTCTTGCTGATTGACTATAGCAGCGATTATTCATATTATAATTTTATATATCATTATCTGGATCATTATGAAACCAGTAACGTTACTAATAATTTCGTTGGTCAAAAATGTACACACCTTCTTGGTGCTTAAATATAGTAGTAGGCCGTAGTAGGCATTCATATTATGTTTTTATTTATCGATCCAACATAAAAGGAGCTACGTATAACTATCCTTATAAATCACTCAAACAGCATGTGACCAATGTATTCTTTCATATAATGAAAAGTCCAAGGTATATTATATATAATAATTTGAAAAAC
Source organism: Cynegetis impunctata (assembly GCA_030704885.1). Taxonomy (NCBI): domain Eukaryota; kingdom Metazoa; phylum Arthropoda; class Insecta; order Coleoptera; family Coccinellidae; genus Cynegetis; species Cynegetis impunctata. The sequence continues at coordinate 53,642 of JARQZK010005106.1, read as the reverse complement.
AAAAGCAGATTATACTTCTCATAAATTAAGAATGTTATTATTGGTAAAAATCAAACGTTTTGATTATTTTGTAAAACAAAAATACTTCGGGATACATGGGGAAGTGACCTAGAATGCGTCAAGAAAGCATCATCCTCTTAACTACCCCATATACAGTTACACGTCATTTTTCTCTATTATACTATAACAATAACTATTTCTTGAGGTTTTTTTGATGTCATATATATATATATATATATATATATATATATATATATATATATATATATATATATATATTTCGGTACATTTTGGCATTTCCAGCGAACAAATATAAGCTGAATTTCGTATATGGTGTTGTTTTTGAGGTAGAACAAAACCATCAAAATTGGAGTAAATTCGGTCAAAATTTTGGCATTTCCAAACTCCAACGGAGAATGAAGAAGCCTCTTCGTATATAAGTCGGTGGTTGGAAAAAGAATTATACCTTTGGGAGGTGCGAAGATAATTCGAAAGGATGATTTTTCAGATACATACACTCTTCAAAAAGCCCTAGAAAAATTAGTTTCAAATAAGTTTGATTTGGTTTGAAAGATTTCTGCCCAAAATTCGTGACTGAAAACCGACTTTATTAAACATTTAACATTTCGTCAAGAAATTCGAGACTTTCTCTCTACGAAAATATTGGCACCGCTGATCTCGTCTCATGTAGCCTATTTATTTAACTTATCTGTAACATCAGGGAAATTTCCTCTGATATTAAAAACTGCTAAAGTAATTCCTGTACAAGAAGAACGATTCAACTGACATGGCTAATTATCTCCCCATTTCTCTTCTTAGCATTCTGTCCAAAGTATTCGAGAAAATAGTTTATAGTAGAATGGTAAAATTTCTCAATAAGTTCTCTATAATATCTAGCTGCCAGCACGGATTTCGTAGTGGCAAATCTACACAAATGGCCGCTTGTCAATTCCTAGAATTTATATATGCCAGCTTAGACAATGGTTTGTATGTTGCAGGACTTTCTCGAGCGTTCGACTGCTTGCAGTTTTCTTTCATTTTGAATCAAATATACAGTATGGGATTTAGGGGCGTTTTTCTGGAGCGGATCTCTAGTTTTCTGTCCGACCGCTGTTCATTTGTTGAGAATAAAAATTGCAGATCTAGAAATTATCTCCTATCTATGGGGGTACCTCAGGGTTCTGTTTTGGGACCGTTAATTTTCTACTATTATTTAACAATCTTCCTGATTATATTAGTGCCGACTCGATTACTCTTTCCGCTGATGACACATCAATGGGAGTATCAGCGACGACCATGGATGAGTTGAGAACCAAATGCGAGATACTTATCCGAGATCTTTCTGACTGGTGTTATCGTAACTCACTTATGTTAAATCTGAGCAAAACGGAGGTAATCAATGTCCAATTGCGGGAATCTATTCCTGATGTACTTTTGTAGTCGATTTCAATGGCTGCCAACTTAAATCGGCTAGCAACGTCAAGTTTCTGGGTGTACACGTCGACAGAAATTTACGATGGCACTGTCATGTCGAACATCTCAGCAGAAAATTGAATGGGTCTTTCTTTGCTCTTAGTCGCCTCAAGCAACCACTGCCTCTGGAGGGCATGCTCACTATTTATTACGCTCTGGTGTTCGCTCACTTGAACTATAACCTGGTTCTATGGGGTAATTCGGCAGCAGGTGCAAGAATTTTTTTTATCACAGAAAAGATGTATACGTCTCATTTTCAACTTGAAACCCCAAGAATCATGCAGACCGATATTCATCCAACACAGAATTTTATCATTGCCTTGTATTTACATCTTAAATTGTCTACTGTTTATTCACGGAAAATTGTCAAAGTTAGATACGACTTCCAGTTTTCACAATTATAACACACGGCATTAATACACCATCTGCATTCCAGCTCATAGGACCTCTAAATTTGAAATGTGTCCAACATATGTAGGGATCAAATTGTTCAATCACCTGCCCAACTGTATAAATGTTTCTATACTCTGGAAGAATATTTTTCTACAGAAATTAGTTAATTCTATGTTAAGTGTTTTGACGTGTCCTATACATTAATGTAATGTCCTTCAGGATAAATATATATTATTATTATTATTATATATATATATATATATATATATATATATATATATATACATACAGACATGAAAAATATCTAGAAAATTGGGGTACAGGAGATCTAAAACGGATATAAAAACCACTACTTCACTGTTGACTTTAGGGCAGTGCAATAGTCTATTATTTTCGGGGAAAATACTGCTAAAATTTTTATCCAATTTTCACCTTGGCGATTTTCTGATTCATGAAATGTAAAATGCCTTTAATAACACCGTAGTATTTTCAGATTCGACATTCTCAGCGGTGGCAGATCTTGCAGATGCCCGCCCACAAACATGATTTTACGGGAGATGATTAATGTTCATAGTATCTTGAACAGCCGCTGGTCCGTTCGCGTGCTTTGCCATAAATAATTTACTACCAAATTAACTCAACGCTGACTGGTATTTAAAACGCTTTAGTACCATTTATTCTTCGTAAGAAAAAACTTTCAGATCTAGATATATTCCTCTTTTTGAATGAAATTGTTTCATTATATTTATGCTTCAATCGGTTTTTTTTAAATTGTATTTTCCCCGTAAATAATAGATTATATATATATATATATATATATATATATATATATATATATATATATATATATATATATATATATATATATATATATATATATATATATATATATTATATATATATATATATATATATATATATATATATATATATATATATATATATATATATATATATATATATATATTTCCTGGTACATATTGGCATCTTCAGCGGCTCCTTCGAACCAAATGAGCGGAGATTTGGTCTCTCGAAATATTTTCAAGGCAGAACGAAAATATCAAAATTTAGTTACTTATTGCCAGTACTTATTGCCATCCCCAGCGGCTCCTATTGAACCAATTGTTAGCAGGTTTCCACTTTGAAAACCTGCTTATTGAAATGGGTGCGATTAGCAAAGTTGGACCTAGGGCCAAGATAGTTTTTCGTTTCATGACTTTTTATGATGCTTGGCACCAAAAACTGAATTTTATATATCTCTCTCTCTCTCTCTCTCTCTCTCTCTATATATATATATATATATATATATATATATATATATATATATATATATATATATATATATATATATATATATATATATATATATATATATAAAATATATATATATATATATATATATCTATATATAATAATATATATATATATATATATATATATATATTTATATATATATATAGATATATATATATATATATATATATATATATATATATATTATATATATATATATAGATATATATATATATATATATATATATATATATATATATATATATAGATATATATATATATATATATATATATATATATATATATATATATATATATATATATAGATAATATATATCTATATATATATTATATATAGATATATTATAGTATATTATATATATTATATATATATAATATATATATATATATATATATATAGGGTGATGGCACCAGTAGTCGCCACCTTTCCAGTAATTGCCACTTTCAAAATTTTTTCTTTGATAACAAAGAATTCTACAAATATATAGAGACCGCCTGTCCTCGGTTTTATATTGACAACATTTCTATAGAGCCCCTGCCAATTTTTTCACTGACCTACAGATGCATAACGTCAGGTATAACTGTTGTATAATTCGCGCCAATTTCACATGGAGGTATGAATAACTGTTGGGCGGCGATCATACGTAGGGTAAGTGGATTACATTTTGATTATTTTTTCTTTTGAAATAGTCGGTTACATTGAAACAAAAATTTCGATGTGATGTTTCATTAAAGGGTGCATATTCATATTGTTGTTCTTTTTCTCAGGACAATATGATTAGCATTTATAACGATATATGGACGGGTCTGGCAATTCTAGTCATCATTTTATTGGAGATTTCCAAAATCGATGCCACCAACATGGCAATTATTGGTATCTGTGGATATTTTAAAAAAAACTTAACTGTTATGATTTCAAAGAACTTATTATTGATAAATATGAAAATACCAGTCAATTTACAAGTCGCTGGGCCATAAACGGAACCAGTAGTTGCCATGGGGTGGCAATTTTTGGTTATGACTGTGGCACTTACTGGATCGTTTTACAGAAAGTTCGAATATGACAGAACAAAAGGGGAAAAATATTTTTTTTCGTTATTCTGAAGCAGTCTATGGTAAAAGCTATCGCTGGCGGTGAGACATGTAGTTCCATAAAACGGCTTCGGGAGAAATATAATGCTACCACGGAAGAACTTTGGGGGAACAAAGTCTGGGGAGATACCAGAGAATAGAAAAAATGGGCCCTTAAAATATGATTGACGAAACAATGAAGCACAACGCATTAGTGAGATGGATACTGGATATATTCATAGAATGGGTTTCCCCTTGTTGAAGAGGATATTTTGAATACAGTGAAGAAAATTGTCATTAATAATGAGAGGGCAAATCCCTTCTCTATGATTACGCCTGGAAAAAAGTGGTTAAAATTATTTATGAATCGACATCGCAAAAAATTATCATCGGTGTGTTGCAACTTTAAAGAGTGGAAAAAATTATTTTCTCAGAAAAGAAAACGAGAAGTTGAGGAAAGAAAAGAGAAGGAAAATAGAAAGTAGGAGAGAGAGTTAAACAAAACTCAAGAAGGTGAAGAAATGAAAAACGAAGAAAGAAAAACAACAAACGAAAACTGTCTGAACTGAGTTCAAAAACTCGGAGGAATCTGAGAAAGACGAAATTAATACCTTATGAAGATAGTGATAACGATAGACATTTGGGAAAAGAACATTGAGAATAATGATAAGATGGTTGGACATGGACCTTCCAGACTATGGGAAAATGGGTACTTGTTAAATATTCGACAAAAAAATCGGTGAAGCATTTTCATTTGGACAAATTATAGACTTGAATGTGGATGATTATTTTGTGAAATTTACTAAGTTCCTTGATGGAAAATTTTTTTGGCCTGAAAATGACGGACAGGTGATAATGTATTAAAAGATGATTTAAATAAAAGTTTTACCTGAACCTGCGCCTGGACAGGCGAGAAACAGATGGATTTTGGGATAGTCTTTTGATGGATATAATATCGTTTAATTGCTCTTCACCAATTCAATATTCAGTTTTTTTCCTGTTTTATTATTCAAATGTTTAGGTTTTTTAGATTTTGGCATTATTTTTTATATTTTGTTTATAATGTACTAGAGATTTTATGCTTTGATATCAAAGGAAATAATATTATTTTTAAAATAAAATCTATTTTACTATTTTTTTTTTTTCATTCGTGAATATTTTCATATCTTGGTTTTGAAATTATTTTCACCTTTCACATGTTCATTATTCCAAGCTGAGGTGGGCTATTCTGCACATGCAATTAATAGAATGAAACATGGCAATTATTAGAAAATTTCAGAATTTCAGTGGCAATTACTGGATTCAGATGGACCGGTTGAAAATTCCTCATTTTTCGAAAGAATTATATTAAAAATCAATGAGTTAACGTTGTTACGATTTTAAGGAAGGGGACATTTCATTAGCTCAAAACAAACGGAAATTCGTTATTTCGCGTAATATATCTGTAAATATGTAAAAAAGCAAAAAAAATTGTCTTAAAGTGGCGATTACTGGTGCAGTCCACCTATATATATATATATATATATATATAATATATATATATATATATATATATATATATATATATATATATATATATATATATATATAGTAATATAATATTATATATATAATATATATTATATATATATATATATATATATATATATATATATATATAACTTTCTCGTGCAATATAACGTTATAATGAAAAAACGTTTTCTTTGTTCCCCACATACAACAGATGAAATCAAAAAAATTTTGGATAGGTAAAAAAACAAAATCAGTAGCGGAGATGATGGCTATTTCCAGCATTTATAATTAAGCTCTGGTAGTGATCAAATTAAGGATATTTTATCTATATTGTAATAACTCTTTCAAATATGGAATATTTCCAGATCAGCTAAAGCTGGCAGTGATTAAGCCAATATATAAGAAAGTGTGATTCCCGAGGAAATGAAAACTATCGACCAATAAGTCTGCTGCCCAGTTTATCTAAAGTCTTTGAGATGGCAATGTTGGAATAGACTATTAAAATTTATAAATGACTGTAAACTCTTGTCAGATACACAACATGGATATTTAAAAGGCAAATCTACACAAACTGCCATATATCAGTTCACAGAAACATTGATCATTTAATTGAAGAGGGAAAAAGTGCATTGGGCTATTTTTAGACCTTACAAAAGGCATATGATTGCCTATGTAGAGAATAATATTTCTGAATAAATTAGAAATGATGGGTGTTCGAAATAAAGCTTTGTGTTGGTTTAAATCGTACTCTCAGGAAGAAACCAGAGGGTGGCACTTTCTAAACAGGGAGTAGAGGTAAAATCTAAAATTGAGATCAGCGAAATAGGAGTCCACAGGGTAGTGTGTTAGGCCCCATCCTGTTTATTTTATTTTTAAATGATGTAAACGACTGCACAGAAAGCGTCCCAGCTTGGATAACATCTTTTGCAGATGATACGAGTCTATAGTGGTGAGCTGAAAATTTAGAAGAGGTCGAAAAAATAACGAGAGAAATTTTTGAAAAAATCAAAAAGTGGTATGATAATAGGAATAAGCTCATTTTGAAATGAAGAGAGAAACTATGGCTACTCTTTTTAAAAGTAACAAATCCAAAAAAGAATCTGCACACTCGATACAGATTAATGAATGTAGAGTTGAAAATAGATGATGCTGTTTAAATTTCTAGGAGTTTATGGTTGACCAATGTTTTTCATGGAGGCAGCAATTGAGTATACATGTAAAAAAACTCAGTCAGATATGCTTTGCCATTAGGTCAACAGGGGAAATTACTTGACGAGGATGCTACAAAAGATTGTTTATTTTGCCAACTTCGAGTCTATCCTTCGATATGGGATAATTTTTGCGGGAGCTGCAGGTAGAGTGGAAGAAGTTTTTAAAAATACAGACAAAAAGAGTTATTAGAATAATGTATAAAATGGGCAAAAGGAGTCATGCAGAGGAAATATTTAAAAAAAAACAAAATTATGACGTATATGGAGTTTATGTGTACGAATGCCTAATATTTTTAATGAAAAATAAAGAAAAATTAACTGCTCATACATCAAGTTCATACATATCCAACTAGAAGCAATGGATATTCATTACTCCCCAACATAAACTCTCTCTTATAGAGAGAAACATCCATCCTATACAGATGTATAAAAATCTTCAACAAGCTTACCCAGATGAAATGAAGAAAATAAATCGTATGAAGGAATTTAAGGAAAAAGTTAAAGATATGCTAATCTCATTAGAACCATGTACTCACTGAATAATATCTAGAGTAAAGGGAAATGAGGATAAAAATTGTTTACAATATTTGTGTTAGAGGTTGTACTCATTTTGTGACGTCATTTTCGATTCATCTGTGGGTTGTTGTATAAATAAAATATGTAATCCATGTGATATTCGGAAATAAAGAGGTTTATTATTATTATTATATTATTATTATATATATATATATATATATATATCTATATATATATTATACTATATATATATATATATATATATATATATATATATATATAGATATATATATATTATATATATTATATATATATATATAATATATATATATAAATATATAAATATATATATATATATATATATATATAAATATATATATATATATATATATATATATATATATATATATATATATATATATATATATATATATATATATATATGTTCATATGTATGTATATGTATGTATAAGCTTATGTATTTTAGCGTTGTTTACACGATAAAGCAATTTCGAAGTTATAGGGTTCAAAGTTTGTGAATAGGTAGATTCGTATGATATCTTGGATGGGATTGGTTCTGGTTCGAATTGGTTGGGGGGTTGACCCCCCTGGGAGAAAAATAAATCTTGTTTACACGATGAAGGGCGCAATTTTGTAGCAATAGAGTTCAGAGTTTGTATCTAGGTAGTTTTGTATGATATCTTGAATGAGATTGGTTTTGATTCGAATTGATTGGGGGGTTGACCCCCCAGGGGAAGAAATAAATCTTGTTTACACGATAAAATTTTGGAGTAATAGGGTTGAAAGTTTGTAAGTAGGTATTTTCGAAAGATATCTTGGATGGGATTAGTTTTGGTTCAAATTGGTTGGGAGGTTGACCCCCTGGGGGAATAAATAGATCATTTTTACATGATGAAGGGCGTAATTTTGAAGCAATATGATTGAAAGTTTGTGAGTAGGTAGTTCCGTATGATATATTGGATATGGTTGGTTCTGGTACGAATTTCTCGGGGGTTAGGATAGGAAATAAATCTTGTTCACACGATAGAAGGCGCAATTTTGGGACCATAGGGTTGAAACTTTGTAGTTTCGTATGATATCTTGGATGCTATTTATTTCGATAAAAATTGGTTGGGGGTTGACCCCCCCGGAGGAGGAAAGAAATATTGTTCACATGATAGAGGGCGTAATTTTTGTTTTTTGGATTTGGAACAAAAATCATAATTGAATGAATTGATTTTTCAAACTAGATTCGTTTTGAAAACCTGCTTTTCTAATGCAGCAGCTGTGATACAGTTTTGTTTTCATTTTTTTTGAGAATTACACAGCTTCTGCAGATTTAGATAGAGGGTTGAAATTGAGTTAATATTGAAATAAGAGCATTTGTGGATATCAACTCTTTTCCTCAACCGCGTTGCATTTCGTGGAGACTATTCTTTTCGAATCTCATCTCGCCCTGCTTCGCTATCAGTAATTCGATAAAATTAAATATTTTCTTATTTCGGTTTGCTATTTAAGTGTGATTTTTCGTCGGATTTTTCAAACCATAAGATTATTCGTTCGAATCGCATCTTGACGCAATGCACTCCGCGCGAAAAATATGACCTTAATGACGGAGCTCTGTTGCTCTCGCGATATTTTTTTGGAGTTAACAAGGCTGGGTAGGTACTTGAAAAATTCGATATTTATCTTATACTCCATCTAACGCAAAATCAAGAACAGGGCCCCGCTACCATATGTGCAAAGTGTGCCATGCACACAGGCGCCATCCTTTAGGGGCGACAAAACCAGGGTCAAAAATTGCAAAAAAATTTGCAAACAAAAAAATACTAAAATAAAAGTTGAGAAATTAAATAAATACACACGATTCCTATGTTGCAAGAACATGTCAGGCGGTAGTTTCTTGATTTTTTCTGTTCAGACATGAATAATGCCTGGAGCGCTATAAAAGCGATGCATCGCCAAAGGCGTTTTTAAACTGGTGCAACAAGTTAACAAGTTGAAAACAAGTAATCCTATTAATTTTAACATTTAAAGTTATTTTTATTTTGTCGAGTGTTGTGTTGTATAATATTTTGTTTACTACTTTTTTTTCTAAAAAATTAAGTGCTGAAAACCTGCTGACTGCAATTTCAAAGGTTTGATTTTTTATAAAATGGTAAGTGCTTCCTACTTCACTTTATACTATCAACATTAACCCTTTATGGGATACTAACTGGTTATAATAAATTTTGTTTCATTATGATATTTTAGTCTACACATAAATATGACTTCTAAAGTTCAGTTCATGATCTAAAATGCCTTAAGGGGCGCCAAAATCCTTTTTTGCACACAGGCGCCAGTAGCCCTTACGGGGGCCCTGAGCAAGAAGATAGGTTTTCTGTCGTTACCAGTCAGTTTACGAAAAGAATTAATTTGTGGATATTATATTTCAATTAATATAATAATAATAAACAGGTATGTTGCAGAACCATCATTTTTACAATTTCTGAGAATGCTAATATGAGAGACAGATCCGCGATTTTCTCTGTTTCTTTCTTTAAGTTTCTCCTCAAGTTTCTCAAAAGTAAAAGGCAGTATCATAGCTACTATCCACACAAATTAAGATAGACAGCAAGGTAGACAGTCATTTTTATTCGATTGTTTTGGGCGTTTCAAAGCAGGATTCTCCATATCGGCAGTACTGGCATTATCCACCTAATATTTGGCATTTTTGCCATCAGTATCCAAAATTATTGGCAGCACGTAGTAAAATGCTACGAAATTAGCAGTACGTTTGCATTTTGCATACTCGCTCAATATAAAGAACAGACCTGTCGAAGAAATGGTAATGAAAAATTCGAGTAAAAACTGCTTCAAAATACTAGTTATCTAATTTTATACTTACCATCAGCCGATTTGTTCAAAAATTTACATATTGGCAAGTTCATTTTTCAATATGTTATACTTTACGTTTGACTTGTTTCAAACTTTAGATACAGGTTATATTCTTGGTAACATATTTGGGTCATTCCTTGTAAAATCAACACACCCAATTTACCTCACCATCTTAGATTTCAGTGAAATCTAAGAGAGTTCTAGTTAAGCTAGAGAGCTGGAAGAGGTGTCAATGTTTGCAGCATTCTTTATGCTCTTTCCAGTGATATATAATATGCCATAGGTACGTTATAAGAACAAAGTTTCTGTCAAAATGCAAATTCATATTTTGATCGTCGGTCCCCCTGGGTTAGTACCCCTCGGTACTAATTACCTAAAACAGGGTTAAAGAGGCAATCGGCGCCGGAACATCTCACATAATGTGAGATGATCCCCGGCAATAATGCCATACGCTTATTATTATTAGTATTAAATGATATAAAATGCCAATTGTTTTTAAAATATATAATTCTTAAAGGTATTATAATTTGGTGGAAACGGCCTATTAAAGAAAAACAAGTGCCAATTAAACTTTTTTTAACAATGAAGCCATTGCCGCACCCCACTTTCATATTTGGCCAGGTGATTGACAATAGTACTAATTATTTGTAGAATAATTTTGAAAATTTTAAATTATGTACTTTTTGGAAAAATGTTGAGCCAAAATATGAATTTGTATTTTGACAAAAACTTTTTTCTTATGACGTATGGCATAAGTATTATACATCACTGGAAAGAGTATAAGGAATGCTGTGAAATGACAACTCTTCCAGCTCTCTAGCTCTACTAGGCCAGCCTAGAGCCATTTCAAAAAAGTTTTCGGTTTTTGGCCGAAATTTTGAAAGTTTACGCAGCCATATTTTGAAAACGGTCTGAAATAAAAATTTGAATTCTGGTATTTTTCTTAGTTCCAGTATCCACAATGAGTATTCCATTTCCAAATTCACCGGAATCTGAGATTTGGAGGTAAACATTTAATTAAAAGTGTGTTGATTTGACATGGAACTACCCATTTGTAATAATTTATAATTGAATTATTGAATATACTTATTAATCACAAAATCCCTCAACTGAAGTTAACTGTCAATAAAACTAGAAGTTGATGTCGAAGTGACACCTGGAAACCTCTCACCTTGACTCTCACCAAAAGCAATCATGATGAGAATGTGTAGGTACATAATATTTTTTATTTAGATATTTTCTTCAACACGCATTCTATATCGAGCTGGTTGAAGTAATAGGATTGGTGCTCATGCATTTCTCAAATTAAACATTTTTATGGGCGCTTTCATCAGGGCCTGGAATTTCCGGAACAGCGCAGAACTGATGATCACACTTTTTATGTTTCTCATTTTTGGAAAGAAATGAAAAATATGCCGAGCTGATTATTTTATTTCAGGCTTAGGAAAGTTACTCATTCTGAAATGTTAGTACTTATATTAGGAACTAAAATAAAACTTATACTACATAGAAAAAACCGAGGAAAAAACGAGGTGAAAAATTAAAAGCAAAACTAAAAATATCTATTTACCTAATCTTTATTGGTGGAAAAAAGCTAATATAAGTATGTCATGGAGAAGAATGGAAAATGGCAATCGAATTGTATGCAGTAAGTACTTACATGTTTTGTATTAGGCATAATGGTGATCAGTTTATTTGATTTAATTGACGTGACCGTACTCAAAAACTCGATATAATTTTAACATAGCAACTTGAAATTTCCATATTATCCTTGATATTGATGTACCAACAGATTGTAAATATTATGTATATAGAGCTACAAATTATTGAATGAATATTATTAATATCTATATTTCAGTGTCAATAATATGGATTCATTAAAAAAAGGTGTTGTATATAATGGTATTTATTCATTTAATCAACATTATTTCATTAGATTTAATTAATAGGGATGCACCGAATCGGGTATTTTGCCGATCCGGCCGGATCGGGACCTAAATTTAGAATGTATGTGCATGCCTATTTTTATACGTAAAACATTGAAAATATTGAGGCTGATTTATTTTTACTTTTTTTTTTAAACTAGCTACAGTATGCACAGTGTTAATTAAGTACCATTAATTTTATCTAGATAGAATTTACTATTTATTTAAATATTAATTTTTAATCAGCATTAACAAAATTAAAACAATTATACTCATTCAATTGGAGAATAGCCGCCACCTGCCAATAATAAAACAATTATTAATATATAATAATAATTTTAATTTTCTCACTCTAATTTTTTTATGTAAACTGTATACTTATCTTATAAGACTTATCCATGACAGGGAATTTGGCTGTTATTTTTGCTGTTAGAATTTGACTGTTAATAATGTTTTCAGTTAATATTTATATTTTGTAATTTTTGGAAAGAAAATATATTTTGATCAAAAAAAATTATTTGTGATTAATTAACGACTTAACAATAGGTAAGTAGGCACCAAAAAAAAAACTTGAAATATTTTTGCATATATTTGAATTTAAATTATATTAAAAATTTAAAACTTAAACATTTCCAAAAAGTTCCGAAAATTCCGGCCGGAACGATCGGAGGGATCCGGCCGGATTTAGTGGTACTGCCGGAATTCCGGTGCATCCCTAGTAATTAATATATTCAAATATCAGATATTTCTGAAATTATAATAAGTATACCAATACCTATCTACTGAGTAGGTATCTTAGCGCGTAATAAACGTATTACCTGGAATAGATTGGATTTCATCAATTGAAGAAACATGTTATGACTGGTGGTTATTCAATTCAACTAATTACAGAAATAATAATGCCGACAATAATAATTAATTTTTCGATGATGGAATGAGATAGTAATACTAACGGAAGGTTAAGTGTGAGGGGCGTGGTTAGTACACCAATAAAACTAATGGTTACTCGACTATTACGTTTCCTTATTTAAAAGACCCGGGCAGTTATTGTCATTGGCCAGAGATAAGATAGTACGACCAACATCGAAACAAATTGTTTTCCTATTTGTTAGACGGACGAAACACGTATTGATTTTCAGGTAGGTATTTAAAAATTTCAGTAGCCTATCCACTCAGCGGGAAGTAATTAATTTATGTAATATGGATGTAAAATGAAAGTTAGGAACATTTTAACAAAATTTTTCAAGAATAATTTGAATGAAGCTGTACGAATATATTATTTGATAATTATGAAGTTTTCTTAAATGTTATCCATAGATATCTCTTGATTAACGTATTTGTAACATTATGAACAATGAGGCGTCCTGAAGACTGATTGTGTCGAAATGTGTTGAATCATTTCAAGTTGTTCTATTTCACCAGAAACTGGAAATTTTAGATAATACTGAAGTGATTCGATACTTCTACTAAGTAGATTAGTAGAGCACATAAGTTTGATAATACGAATGAGTTTTTCTAGTTATTTTTTCTATAATTTATTCAAATATTGTTCCAAGAATCCAGATATGAGCAAATCTTATTTGTGCACTTCATGAAGATATATAACTGAATGAGCTTCATTAGGAAAGAAAGGTATGTTACAAAATCAGGATATGATACAAATAATAATTGTAATAAGGTAGGTACCTATCTGAATTGAGTATTTGGATATTTTCACTGACAGATACAGAAAATGAGGAACATCGAATGAGATTGAGGTTCAAGGCGAGGCATAAGGTGCAATCAGATGAACAGTTTATTCCTGTCTCAATTCATACGAAATTGTTCTAAATTAGTTCCCTTGTTATAATTGTCATAACTATTGATACACTATTGATAAAAATATGAAAAACTTATTAATGAAAAAAAAATTCAAAGGTGTTAAGTACTATAGAATTGAAATTAAAATTTGTTAGGTATATGAAAACCTTCGAAGTATGAATTTCTGTATCAAAAGAGTGAGAATAGTTTTTGATGGATGCATTTCGAGATTAATGAACTCGCTCCCAGAAATATTAAACTGAGTTGATCTAACGCTAATTATTATCATAGGCCGCATATGTGGAAGGATGTTATTTTAGACTCCCAAAATTAAAATTGGGATATTGAGAGCCAATGTCGATGTGAATTTTAAAAACAAGAGTTTCTCATGGTCCCGAAATATGTTCAGAAAATAGGTAGCGGCGCCAAAGGATGCTAATAATTCTATCGAAGTTAATATTCATTATGATATAAATGTATCAAAATATTTCATTAGACGTTCACCAATTTCTACGGAGGGTTATTATCCCATGTTTTTTTTATGAGGAAATATTTGGTAGGGGATGAAAATTCCACTTTGGGGCTAAATATCGTAAAATCAATAATTGAGTATTGTAGCGCTGTCGCGTTTGGAATAACGTTATTTTGACGTTTCTCGTAGGAAATTCAAACTACACGTGCACTTTCGAAAAACACTGACAAATTTATATCAAAAGACAACACTCACTTAGTAAAACTTACGAATAAATTAAAATCCAGCCGTTTTCGGGGCAAAGGGGTTATGAAATCCAACGGTGATTGATACTAGTGAACTGTCACGCACATTGTCCTATTGCAGCACTGAAAAAATTACACCGAAAACTACTGAAAACGATTTCAACGTCGACGAACTAGCAGCATTCTTGTCCTCCCAAAACAAATCCCGCAACGACTATACTACCACAGTAAGTTTGGCTCGCATCTTCATAATTGGATGAGAGTGCGGCGCGCAGCTGCTGGCCGGAGTCCGTAGTGCCACGAATAGGTGCGATTACTCCCGATGCGCGACGAGGGTTGTTGCTGAATATGGCCGCCCACATAGCACATACACCCCAAAGTATTTTAATTGGCATGCTCAGAATCAGTCCTAAAGTATTAAAGGACGAGTTTAATGAGCTTAACTATAATTGACTTTCGTACTCTTTGCACTTTTGAAAACTGTTTCCGACATGAATACCATTCAAATGAATTTGCAAAAAGTTGGAAAATACACTTATCAGTTCCTCAATGGAGGATTGGCTTCTGAATTATTCAATTTTCATAGTACCTAATACTGAGGTAGGTACCTATAAGCTAACAGAATTTGAATATTTCTGCAATCAGCTATTTTTATTAAACTTCCGATAAAATTTGATTATAGGAGGGAAAAAATGCTCCGAGTAGGTAGACGTCTACACTTTTTGATTCAAATTTGGAGGTCAACTTTAATCTTATATCGCGGGGACTGTATTCCCTTCAGCCAAAATCCTCCAGAGTTTCCAAGATCCAACTCGTAGTAGCCGATCTCGATCACTCAAGTCGTATTTCACTTCATGTTATTTCTTCTGTTGCACATACAACCTCAACCATCTTAAATGGAAGAACTATAAAGGTGATCGAATCCTTAAAACCCACAAAAAACATGTAATCTCTACATTAAAATGACCTCGATTTAGAAAAATTGTTGACACCAATAAAAAGCACTTCTCTGATATCACCTCAATCCACGTACGAAATTTCAATTCTCTATCTCAATCTGGAGGATCTGTGGAAATGCGCAAAACCTCATGAATCATGAAAAATTAAAATCTCTACATAAAAATTGCGTTTGAGGGAAGAAGTTCCACCTAAGGGCACTATCTCTTACATCAAGCGATCAAGCATATCGCCTGAGAAAATTTCAACGGTTTAAGCATATTTGGCGTTGAATGACGAATTTCAGATATGTTGTTTATAATTAATTTTCATTTTGTTTTTCACCAGATAAATGCCACCTAACTTCAAAATCTAGATCCGTTACGCGCTTCCAGGAATTATTTACATCATCATGCGAAATTATCTCGCTCTTTTCGATAAGTGACGATTTCTGTCAGTAGACTCATCATAATCCCAAGCTTTCTCATATAAAAAATAAAATTTTTAATATCCATGGAATTTCTGTTATTGTTACAGGAATATTTTTTCAAGCTAACTGGTTTACAAAATCCTGTTACTTTTAAAGAGATAGTTTGTTACAGTTACCATAATATTGAATCTACTGTGCTTTCTATTTATTTCAACAAATTCCTCCTTTAAAATTCGAAGGTAGTCCTGCCACGAGTACAGGAATTTAGTGCCAAAAATGACCACCGGGACGCGCTGATCGACATGAACGTTGAGCCATGTTCAATTTTCATTTATTCTGCGTAGTGTTTGGTGAAGTTGAAACATTAATACTCTTGTTTTACGGTAACAATGAATTTGAACAACAGTGACAATTCCTTGCAAGATGTGGAGGGTGTTGTGGATATCAATGTTCGTGTAGGAACTGCTGCAATTTAGATGAACTGAACGGGCGTGACGTAGATACTTCGGACCTCGTTGGATATCTCAGAAAATGGGATTTGAGCCAGTACATCGATAAATTCAGACGTAAGTTATTTTATTATAAGTACCTAATTCAAGTTCAACTTTCAAGTATAAGTTCAAGTTCAAAAAGTTTTAAAACTTGGTACCTATTCTAAACCTCACGATGTTGGCATAAAACGTCTGTGAAAATAGCATTGTACCGGATTTCTTTTATTTCCAAAATTTAGTGATTTGGGGACCGTATGCAAAAATATATTTTTCAATTTGGGAGGGAGTCAGATTAACGAAATTTTACCAATAAAGGAATGATTGGTATTGAAAATTGGCATTTTCTGTTGCAGGCAACGATATAACTCTATACAGTTTACAGTTCTTGAAGGACGATATGGTAAAAGAACTGATACCTTTCCATATAGGGCATAGGGCAACCTTTTTGTCGCACTGGGAAAAGTGGAAAAACTGCATGGTTTTGGCTGCTCCAACATCTTCTCCAATCTTTCAAAGTGGAGAGAACTCGCCTGCACAATATCACGAAATATTTTAGTTTATAATCTTAACAAGCAGGTGGTTTTTAAAAGCCTCAAGTATTTCACAATTGGCTTTGATAAACATTTTTTCGCATATGAAATCTCTATCCCACAAGACAAAATGTTTGTGCTTAAGTCTCCTAATGACATTTCTCTACCTCCTACCCTTCACCATTTCACACATGCTCCTAACGGTAATTTCTATATAACATGAAGAGATTATATATGTTAATATGTTATGTTTTGTATTAAATTTGAAAAAAAGTAAGTCTAAAGATTTTTTTTCTTTTACAGTACCTACCTACACTATGTAATAGGTATTATTTCTATTAATGCCAGTTTGATTAATAAAACGATTTTAATTTCTTTAATTATTGTTTTTTAGTTCAACTATCCGAATTTCCATTTGTGCTTCATGAACCGTGGCAACGCTCGTGATGTGTTTATTCTACTGGATTTTTAATATAGGAGGTATTTCTTCAACTCTACAATGCAATTGAAGTTTTGTATTAACAATATTTTCTGGTAAGTGCAAAATCCTGGATATATAAATATAGCGATATTTTCCATGCCTACTTTATTAAGATATTATTTATTGCTACTGGGATGTAAGTCTTGAATCTGTGATAACCGACCACTTCAAATGAAAATTTGGAATGGCCGTGTGTTATACATTAAAACAGGCATAAAAAAATACCTTAATAAAGTAATGGAAAATTGTTACATTCACAGATACAGCGATTTTGTACTTACAAGATATGTTTTCAATACAACAATTCAATTACCTTATGCTGCTATGCAGTATAGGAAAGTCCTGCTATACTTATGGTTTAGTAGGACAACAATAATAACAAATTCCAGTTGAATTTAATATATAGTTCGTTAGATTCCAAGTAAGCTACGAATTCAATTGAGTGGAGAATATAGGAAATTCCTGCTAACTTCAAAGTTTTGTTCAACTGGATTTGAAGGAAAATTCCTGTTAATGGTGAAGTAATTATTGTAAAAACCAAATGCCGTTTAATTTATATCACAATAATTCCCTGCTATAGCAAACGGAATAAAATGTCACAAGTGCAGTTTTATGTTTGAGATTGACCATACCACTAATAAATATAACCACATATTCTAGTAAAGTCTGAGCTATACTGCTTGTATATGACAAGAAATTCCTGTTGCAGAAAACATATAGTCCAGTAATGTACAACGTTCATTCTAGTAGCTAAAACATTTAAACTTACAGGAATATATTCCAGTACTTTTTACAAGAATAGATTCCTGTATTTTTAACAATTCATTTCCAATAGAATAAGAACTCTTCTTTCTACAGGAATTGAACCACAGTAATCGTTTTGTAAATCTTACAGGAAATTACTTCTGTGCCTATTTGGTATTAGAATTTCCTGTTTCAGTTACTTTATTCCTGTGATGGTTACAGGGTTATTTTTTTGAGTGCTGTTACTTCAATACAGGGGGGTAAACGAATACAGTTATTTCGTTAGCTTGAAAAAGTGACTGAAAGTTGATTATTTCAAATGTATTATTATTGAAAATTCGGAAAGCTGATAGAATTTCCTTTATATCTATGTATACCATACATAACTAGTCAAGTTTCGGACTTATGAGCACTTATTTGTGAAAATGTTCCTTGAACATGTATGTGTTAGAACTGTATACCTATTATTGAAAATTTGGAAAGCTGCTAGAATATCCTTTTCCATCTATTTATATCATACCTATACCTATCTAGTCAAGTTTCGGTCTTATGAGCACTTATTTGTGGAAATGTTTCCTGAGCATGGTCCCCATTCGGTATTTAGTATTTGGTTATGCTGCGATTACTATTTGACAGTAACGCTGTGACAATCTGCTGATGATATCGACATTTTCGTCACTTCAGAAGTTGCAAATACCTTCAGAAACGATGGAACAAAACTATTCAAACGAAGTTCTTATGAATTTGTCTATTATTTCTGGGCAGTGTGATAAAATTATCATGTAGAACATGTAGAAAGTTCATTGAAATTTATATGAATCTACCACCAATGAACCTCAAGAAATTTATACGAATCCAGAACAATTTCAAAACGATTGGATCAACTTTAAAAGCACCAAGAAATTTACCTCGGCCCGTAATGTCCGAAGACAACCAAATTAATGTCCTAGCTAGGGTTTGCCCGGGTGACTCCGGTAATAATGGTTAACCCCTCGACCTCCCAGGTTGCAATAATTTCGCCGGTTTTTCTTAAATTATACGCAACCGTCGCTCTAACAAACATCGATCTTTAATGATTATGATATTAAGGTGAAAAACCGTTAAACATTAGATGCTGCTCGAAAGCAAAGTAAACATAAATTTAAAATTGATTGACAGTTTCTTACACTCTCCCTCCTCCCCTTTAGTCGACTTCTGAAATTCTCCCGGGTTGGCCCTTTCGAGAGTTGGCAACCCTAGTCCTAGCATATTTTCACTCATTTCCCGAGTCATCGATAAGAAGTTCTGAAGAATATTTGGTAATAAAATATTCATCTGTTCAAAGAATCTTGCAAAAACATAACATGCATGATTACAAATTCACCAAAAATGAAGCAATGAAGCATCAATTTTGTGAAATTATGTTGGTACGCACTTAAGATGATCCTTTTTTTTAAAATAAAATTGTCACTCTTGGTGCAGTGAAAATCCCCACTTCGCGGATTTCAAGAAACATTTAGTTTCAATGTTTTCTGCATGTTAATGGACAATAAATTAAGGTAACTAAGTGATATACGAGAAGTCATTAACATCCAGAGCTACCTTGATATTTTGGAAAATTTTGTAGAGAACTTCGTCGATAATCTGCCACTCGAAGAATATCGAAACTAGACGGGGCAGCTACACATTGTTCAAGAGAAGTGAGCGCAAAACTGTAGACTTTTTGACGATCGGTGGATAAGGCGCTTGGGACCGTGAAATTCGCCAGTGAGATCACCCGATCATTAATCCATTAGATATTTAATTTTGGGGAATGTTTGAAGAAAAAGCTTGCAAAACACCCGTTTGTTCGAGAGACTTTCAGTCACTTTTTCAAGCAAACGAAATAACTGTATTTTTTTAACACCCTGTGTCAAAGTAACGGAGATTAGGCTGAAGTGTAGGAAGCCCTCAAGTATCATCAAACTCCAACTGAAATTTCGATATCATAGTATTTCTTAACTCATGGGAAATTGTTCTTCTATTTCTAATAGAAGTGGCAACACCGCATTACCAAAAATATTTTTGATGGATAGAGAATGTTCGATTATGCTCATTGAATTTTCAATGTGATCCGTTGTATGGTTAACCAGAAACGTCTAATATATATATTATATATATATATATATATATATATATATATATATATAAATATAAATATATATATATATATATATATATGTATATATATATATATATAAATATAAATATATATATATATATATATATATATATATATATAAATATAAATATAATATATATATATATATAGTAATATATATATATATATATATATATATATATATTATATATATATATATACAGGGCCGGCCTAAGGGGTGTGCGGAAGTATGCAGCCGCACACTCAAGACTTTTGGAGGGGCATTAAATTGACCAATTTTTTGTAAAAAAAAAAAATAATAAATTTGGAAAAATTTTCAGAAACTGATTTAAATATTGGGCAGAAATATTTAAACTATACTCGCCGGCATATCATTGGAAGCTTGGACACTAAACAGCTGTACACTCTCCCTCTACACCCCTCGCCCATCGTCGTTGCCAGTTTGTGGATTGCGACCTATAAAAGGAATTTTGTCTTAAAACTATTATAGTTAAATTCAAGGTAAAACGAAGATCTGCCCGGCTACCCCAGTGAGTTCTGAAATACAGTAAGTCTGATGCCCTTGACCAAGGTCCAAGGTCAGTAGAACAGTCGTCTCGTGGCGGACGCGGAAAGTGTTGTGACTCATCTTCCTGCTCGCTCCTCCCTCACCCCGACTTTGCTTTCTAGCCAATTGGCGTCTGAAATTAAGATAGTAAATTCAGTTCTCCGAAATAAAAGCAAGAAAAGCCCTTGTATAAAATGTATAGATAAAAGGAGACTGTATATCCTAATAGTTAATAATTTTTTTTTGTGTTTGCGCCATTGATAAACACTGTAATTAGTTGTGTTCACTATGTTCTGTTGCTTTATTTTTCTTTACCCATGACATATGGAAATTTATCTTAGGTCCGGTGGACGGTGATTCCCGCATTAGCTAGGTATGTTTATTCTTAGAGTAATTGCAGTAATAAGCATAAAAATCATTGCAACGTTACCTAGAGTTGAGCTTCATTATCTTTTATTTGACATAAATAGTGGTTATAGTACAAGGAAGAGTACTGAACATTATCAAGTCAATCAATAGATGAATCAAATTGTCATACATAAATTTAATGTTCTACAAGGCGCAAAAGTGCACAAGAAACTGGTGTTTTTTGGGCCTCAAATTTCGAAAAAATTCCATACCCCGGAGGGGCATAAAAATTTGAGTCTAGCACACTTGCAATTTTCGCCTTCGCGCCTGGCCCTGTATATATATATATATGTAGTAGTATATAATATATATATGTTATATATATATATAATATATTATAATATATATATATATATATTATATATATATATAATAGTGATATATTATATATAATATATATATATAGTATAATATATTATATATATATATATATATATATATATAATAAAAGTATAAAGCTTCGTATAACTAAGTAAATCAACTCAACATATAACGGTGTTTCTTTTTAGTCTTTTTGACTGAATTTATTACATCAGCGTTTCTCTTAACTTTCAGAAATGTTGAATGTAAGAGAATTGAATCCCATTTGAGAGGTGCAAAATTCGGATTAAAATAATTATAATTATCGGTAGAGCCGCAACTAGAGGGAGCAAACTTTAAAATATCCACTATGAATTCGAACCTCTTACGTGAAAAACAGTTCAGTTTTGCTGCCCTTTCTCTGAGTTCAGTAGCCGTTACAAGCACCTAAGAAACTAACCAGGAAAAATTTTTCGAAAATCGTAAGACAGAGAAACTACTCCTGCACCTGACTGCTTGCCTTCGACACACTGAAATAGTATGTATTTCATGGAATAAACCACTACCAAAAAGAGAATCGAACTGCAAAACTGTCAAACTCTAAACTCTGGAGTGTGGATTTGCTCTACGAATTGCAGCGGTTTTAATCTAGCATAAACCGCCTTTTATTGAAATCAATAAGTTGAACTGAAGTGATGTGCATCAGCATTATCTTCTAAAATTTCAGTTTTAATTTCATTACATTTCTTCTGGAATAGTATAATGAATTTCAGTTATTTTGTTTGTTGTTTCCCGTTTGATTATAAACCACCATAAAAATAAAAATGAGATATATGACCTTTGTCGGAATTTCATTAATGGATACCTACTCATAAAATACCTCAATAAAAGAAACGAAACTTATTGCTTTATTCTTGCTACCCAAATACACCACAGTGCAGGATGAATTTATAGTAAATTAGCACTTTAGGTACTAACAATGAATCCTATAAATTTATCAATAATTCACTGATTTCACCTTATTCCTCCTATGAATTATTAAATACATGTTAATATTATGATAAAATGAAGAAGATATGTAGTCTCATTCTTAAGATGACTATTTCTGTCTATAAATACCATTTAATTTGATGAGATTCCATCAGACGTTGCTTGCAAAACGATGACTAAAAAATATACACATGCATACATTTGCAATTTTTCTATTATGTAAATTACAACTCAAATATCACATTCCTACAAATCATGATCACAGAGAGTGATTTTTATGAACCTAACTAATAAAAAACATATTTAAACATGCCTGAGGAGAAGAGCTCCTTAACTAAGGTCGTATTTTTTTCTCAATTTTGTTCTCTTTTACATACAAATTCTTAACTCACAGTCAATTTGAAGGGACTGAAGAGATGCACAAAGCTTGAAAACCTGCTAAATCGGATGAAATCTCTATATTAAAATTGCTGTGAGAGAAAACATTTGAAACCCCAAATTGCACCTTTCTAACCTCAGCCGAAATAAAGTAAAATTTTTCAGCCTAACTGAATTCAGAGTGTAGATATCAGAAATTTAATTTTTAACATCAAAATTGCGCTGGGGTCTCATCAACTCAATCCACGTACCATATTTCTACCCTTTAACTCAATCAGTGTGAGGAGGACCGCGAAACCTCAAAAATCACGAAAAAACATCTAATCTCAACACTCAAATGGCGGTGGTTAAGAAAAATAGTTGAAACCACTACAGCGCACTTCCATAACATTATCTTGATCCATTTAATCAATTGCAACTCTCAAGTCCAACTCAATCTGTATGAGCTGTGTAGTTACTCAAATCCTCAAACACCACGATAAAATAAGAAATGTCTACATAAAAATGGAGGTAAGAGAAAAACATTTATACCGCCTAAAGGCACTTCCTTAACATCAGCACAAACCACATTCAATTGTTCAAACCTCTAACTCAATTTGAAGAAGGTGTAAAATATATTTTTAGTCAAATCATGAAAAACATACTTGTCGACCATGGTCAACTTCATACATTACATAAAGTGAACAAGGAAAATTCTTTAATAATTTAAAAAATTATCAAACAACTTTCCAAGGAAGCTGGTTATACGTATTCCGCAACTCAAAATCTGCTTTCACAATCGAACGGTGAATTATAGAAATTTTCAAGTCACCCCGACTCAAAATCTGCATACAGCTGTTTCGATCTTATTAGATATCATCAGTGCAGCTTATTTGACCCGGAGTGAATCAACAAATTTCTAATTGTTCCCCAATACAAATCGTGGTCAGTAACACTGTCTGGATAATAATCCAGAGCGCCATCCCACCAAAGATATTGAAAAACAACAATTCACCGCTTAGATTGAAAATGCAGGAATTCGTCGCTTAAACACGTACCTCCTGATATGAAGATATCTACTCTACAACAGTGGTGTATATAATTCCAAGGCACACTAACATAGTGATTTAGAACCTTTGGATATACTCACGAGAGCGCGCTCCGAATATTCTAGCAGCGTAATACGCAAAATACAACAATCAAATCATGAAAAACATACTTGTCGACCATGGTGAATTTCATACATTACATAAAGTGAACAAGGAAAATTCTTTAATAATTTGAAAAATTATCGAACAACTTTCCGAAGAAGCTGGTCAAATAAGCTGCACTGATGAGATCTAATAAGATCGAAACAGCTGTATGCAGATTTTGAGTCGGGGTGACAATTTCTATAATTCACCGTTCGATTGTGAATGCAGATTTTTCGTTGCGGAATACGTATAACCAGCTTCCTTGGAAAGTTGTTCGATAATTTTTTAAATTATTAAAGAATTTTTCTTGTTCACTTTATGTAATATATATTTAGCATCAAATCATGAAAAATATACAAGTTGACCAGGTCAGTTTAATATACTACATACGGTGAACAAGGAAAGTTCTTCAGTAGTTAAAAAAAATTATCGAACAACTTTCCAAGGAAGCTCGTTATATGTATTTCACGACAAGAATTCGACATTCACAATCCGTTTGTGAATTATAGAAATCGTCAAGTACCCCCGACTCAAAATCTGCACATAGCTGCTTCGATCTTATAAGATCTAATCGGTGCAGCTCATTTGTCTCGGAGTGAATTAAAAAATTTCTAATTGTTCTCCAATACAAATCGCGGTCGGACTACTATCTGGATATCAACCCAGACCGCCCTCCACCAAAGTTACTGGAAACCAACAATTCATCACTTAGATCGAAAATGCAGAATTCCATCGCGAGAATACATATTTCCTGACATGAAATGTTTACTCTGCAACTGTGGCGTATTTGATATTCCAAAGCACGTTTTTAAAAATTCAGTACATACTTACGGGAGTAAATGATCGAAGAATTTTCCTTGTTCACTTTATGCACTGTATTTTTAGCTCCATCTACCTTCCAAAAAGCCCCCACGAGGCTGAATTGCAGATATTTTGTTCATAATTATTCTCCACTTTGTTTGCCACTCGTTTATGCACCTCCTCGTTACTTCCTTGCTAAAAGTTTGAAGATACCAAAATTTCGATAGTTTTGTTCTGTATCAAGAAACGCCTCAAATATCAAATTTCATCTCATTTGGCCGATGGAGGTAACAAAATGTACCGGGAAAGAAAATAAATATATACCTATGTATGTATACCAAACATCCAAAAAATAATATAAAAACCACTCCCGCAACTTACTCTGAGTCATACAGAGCAATAATTATTTTAGAAGAAAAACCGAGTAAATACACATTAGTAAGAAGAAAAATATATACTAGTGCTAGCTATTCTGTACATGGTACACAAGATACCCGGGACAGTCTGTACATAATTTTGTAAATATTTCATTTTACTTACACAACCCGGAAAAATAGTAATTAAACCTGATGCCCGGAGATAACTCACTGAAACCGTGCCAATCCTGGAGATGTAGCACTGTAAAATATTTATTTTTCGCTCATTAACCCCTTGATTGTGAAAAAATATTCAGAATTTAATTCCTTGAAATTTCAAGTTAAACTTTATTGAATACTCACTATGTCTGAGTCTCTTGAACTCAATTGATTTCAATAAAATAATGTATATATGTATATATATATATATATATATATATATATATATATATATATATATATATATATATATATATATATATATATATATATATATATATATATATATATTCGTGATATACCTATAATTCTTCTCTACTTGTTTATATATATATATATATATATATATATATATATATAATATATATATATATATATATATATATATATATATATATATATATATATAT